>JAOSBO010097270.1:0-26669 GCA_027563915.1 Erythroxylum rotundifolium | reverse complement strand
TTAAGTAAAAATAACAAGGGGCCCATGTATTCTAACTTAAAAAGCTAAATTGAACCCATAAACCAAGTCTAAAAAAGAAGTGACTAAAAACCAACGTGCCCCCCTTGAAATGTGGCCCATTTCACTTATTCTAACCCCAAAGGAGACAAATAAAAAACAACCCATAACAAACAACCCAAATTTGACACAAAACAAGCTCAAAAACACAAACACCCCAAACTAGTCTGCAAGCCCAGTTATGTAGACATACTTAGGCTCTAAAACATTTCCATATATGGAATTTCCATATTTGGACAGCCCACTATCAACATGATTTTGCACATAAATTTGGAGTTACTGCTTCAGACACTTTGTTCGGGATCTTGCGACCGGACCGACAAAACTTTCCATATTGGGAAAACCTTCCATGTTGGCACCTGAATCATCTTGTTTTTCTTGAACAGCCTCAATATGATTTCCTATGGCATCTCCTTGCACTTTAGCACCATTTTCCAAATTTGGTGAAGTTTCCTTATTTAGAACCTGAAAATTTTCCATATTTGGAATCAGTTCTAAATCACCTAGATTGCTTCTTGTAGCATCTTGAATGCCATTTGTATCATTTCCCCTCCCCTCAAAATGATTCATCCTCGAATCTTCACCTTCATCAAAATCGAAAAGAGACAAGTCAGATACATTAAAGCTACTAGAAACAGCATACTCACTAGGAAGATCAACTTTGTATGCGTTGTCATGAATCTTAGCAATGATTTGAAATGGTCCATCACCACGAGCATCCAATTTAGATTTTCTTTTGAAAGAAAACCGTTCCTTGCACATGTGCACCCATAACCAATCTCCTGGTTCAAAAGTTACCATGCGCCTTCCTTTGTTCACTTGGTTAGCAACTTGTTGATTTCTCTTCTCAATCATTTCTCGTGCTTTATTGTGAATGGCCTTAACCATTTCAGCTTTTTTAAGCTCATCTAAGTTAGAGATCTCACTTAAAGGAATAGGCACAAGATCCAAAGGGGTTAGTAGTTTAAAACCATAGACAATCTCAAAAGGAGAAAATCCAGTAGAAGAATGCGCACTTCTATTATAAGCAAACTCAACAAATGGCAAATTTTCTTCCCAAGACTTTACACTCCTTCTAATTAAAGCATATAACAAGGTACCAAGAGTCATGTTTACTACTTCAGTTTGACCATCAGTTTGAGGATGTGTTGAAGTAGAAAATAACAACTTAGTCCCAAGTTTAGACCAAAGTACATGCCAAAAATGACTAAGAAACTTAACATCTCAGTCAGATACAATAGTTCTAGGTATGCCATGCAAACGTACTACCTCGCAAAAAAACAAATCGGCAATGTGAGATGCATCATCAGTTTTATGACATGGAACAAAATGAGCCATTTTAGAAAAACGATCCACTATAACAAAAATTGAGTCTCATCCTTTCTTGGTCCTCGGTAGCCCAAAACAAAGTCCATAGAAATATCAACCCAAGGATGAGTAGGACCAGCTAATGGCATGTATAACCCATGGGGTTGAACTCTAGACTTAGCTTGCCTACATGATATGCAATGTGAGCAGATTTTCTCAACATCTTTACGCATATTTGGCCAAAAGAAATGCTCATGCAACATTCTCAATGTCTTGTCTATACAAAAATGTCCCATGAGCCCCCTACTATTTGCTTCACAAACAAGCAATTCTCGAATTGAACTATTAGGCATGCATAATTTCCCTTTCTTAAATGAAAAACCTTCATGCCTATAAAAATCATGGAAGGCATCATGTTCACAAGCAACATACACATTTGAAAAAACAACATCATGTGTATATAGTTCTTTCATGTGCTCAAATCCCAACAACTTAGAAGAAAGAGTTGAAATCAAAGAATACCTTCTAGAAAGCGCATCAGCTACAACATTCTCTTTTCCTTGCTTGTATTGTATCACATATGGGAAGGATTCAATGAACACATGTCACTTATTCAACTTGCTTTGCCCCTTCAAATGGCGCAATGATTCATGGTCGATGTGAATTACAAATTCTTTAGGCAGCAGATAATGTTGCCATGTCTCTAATGTCCTCATCAAAGCATATAGCTCCTTGTCATAAGTTCAGTAGTTGAGTTGTGCTCCATTTAGCTTCTCGTGCCTAAAAACTTTATGCCAAATTGAAGAAATGTACTTAATGTGCTCTTGAAGTTATATTTCTTGGGATTATTGTGACTAAATTTGGCATCAAAGTTGATGAGGTTAAGGTTAAAGTCATTATTGAATGGCCTACACCTAAGTTTGTTACTAAAGTGAGATCCTGTCATGGTTTGGCTAATTTTTATCACAAGTTTGTGAAGGATTTTTCAACTAAGACAGCCCTACTAGATGCGTTAGTAAAGAAGAATGTGAAGTTCGAATGGGGAGAAACACAATAACTTGCATTTGAGTCCTTGAAAAAGGATTTGACAACTACACTGATATTATCTTTACCTAACTTTGAGCAAACTTTTGAAATTGACTGTGATGCTTCTGATATAGGTATTGGTGTTGTGCTAATGCAAGGAGGTAAGCCTTATAGCATATTTTTCTAAAAAGTTGAATGGTGCATGTTTGAACTATCCAACTTATGATAAAAGACTTTATGTTGTCATTAGAGCTTTGGAAACCTGGCAACACTATTTGATGCCTAAAGAGTTTCTCATCCATGATGATCATGAATCTCTTAAATATTTGATAGTCAAAACAAGCTCAATAAATGGCATGCTAAGTGGAATGCTTTTCTTGAATCTTTTCCTTATATCATAAAGTACAGAAAAGGTGAAGAAAATGTTGTTATTGATGCATTGTCACGTAGGCATGGGTTGCTTGTTACTTTGGACACTAAGTTAATAGGATTTGAATATATGAAAGATTTGAATGAACATGATCCTGATTTGTTAAGTCTCTATGTTATATGTGAATTTGGTGGCATTTAATAAGTTCTATAGACATAATGTGTTTTTGTTTAAAGAGAACAAATTTTGTGTGCCTAATTGCTCTATACATGAACTGTTGGTATATGAAGCTCATAATGGGGGTCTTATGGGTCATTTTGGTACTCTTAAAACTCTTGATATGTTGCAAGAAAATTTTCATTGGCCTAATATGAAAAAGGATGTTGAAATATGAAGCTCATAATGGGGGTCTTATGGGTCATTTTGGTACTCTTAAAACTCTTGATGTGTTGCAAGAAAATTTTCATTGGCCTAATATGAAAAAGGATGTTGAAAGAGTTTGTGAAAGGTGCACTGAATCCAAAATGGATAAATCAACATCTAAACCACACGAAATATACATGCCACTTCCCAAACCCTCATCTGCTTGGTTGATATTTCTTTGGATTGGGTCATAAGTGTTCTTGAGGTTGGGATACAAATTTGTTGAAACAAACTGTATTCTTCTCATCTTGTTCAAATCTTCTTCTTGGTTAAATATCAAGTGGTGAATTAAGAAAAGTCTTGGGTAAGCTCTTTTTTTATATTTTGCAATTTCATATCATCCTAAGATCTCACTCTCACCTTTCCTTTCCTCTTTATCGTCTTCCTAACATTTGTCCACCATAAGAAGCCATAAGTCTTGAACTTTAGAATGACTACCTTCCATTTCTTCTCTTCTGAATAGCCTTTGAACTCAAATACCCTTTTAATCTCACTCAACCAATCAATAAAATTTCTTAAATCCAAACTACCATTAAACTCGAGCAAGTCTATTTTTAGTTCCCTATCATCATGGTCATCTCTCCTCCTCCTCATTTGGATACCCAATTCATTGGAGTCACTAGAAAGACCAGTTTTATCTTCAATAAAATGGGGTTGAGGTGCTTATGTCTTCCATGACGGTGATACTTCTTGGAGGTGATCTGGGTTCCTGGGGAAGTGTTTTGAGTTCTTGGTTGGTTAGTGTTTGTAGCTGATTTTGTGTAGGGGGCGTGGGAGGGGTTACTACTCTTATTGGACTACTTTTATTGGATATGACAAAGGATGAATTTTAAGGCGTTTTGGAAAATTTCAGCTATTGTGAACAGTAACTCAAAAGGTGAATAGTAACTTCCGGACTTGGAACAATGTGGTTTAGGTTGGAAAGAAGGTTTTGGATGAGGTGTAAAGGTGGTTAGTCAGAGTTGGTGATGATGTGAGTTGGAATAGTTGAGGAAAGAGAAAATTCTTGAATTTGAACCTTAAGACGTCCAACCATTTTGCTTCCAATCCAAATAACTCAATTGCAGCATTCCCACCATCATTTGGCACATTTTCACTTCACATGCAAAGCTTTGATACCAAAATAAGATAAAACAAGCTTCTTCAGGATTTAGTTAAACCATCCATTAAACCATTAGAACAACTAGAAAACAACTTCAAAAACCACTGAATTAGTTTGACCAACACCAAAAAACACTCTTAACGACATTAACGGTGGTCTTTCTCTATGCATAACATCTCATTCTTACATTCAAATCAGATTCATTCATCAATTGATCTCAATGATTCAAAGAAAACTCAAGAACACTCCTAATCGAATTTCAAATAAATCAAACACAAGATAAATTAAAGTTACTAGAATAGAAGGCCAAATTTAATCCAAGCCTAAAAGAGATACCATTAGCTTGAATTACCCACCACCAAGTTAGACCAAACTTGGATAAAGGAAAGAATAAAAGAAGAACTTCATCTTTTTGGTTTTCTATCCATCAAATTCGCGTGTCTTTATTTCCAAAACGAGAGAATGGCCTTTATATAGGCTGAGTGGGCGATGAAACTTAAATGGGAAATATCAAAAGTTACAACTAAATATTAGCCAAAATTCATCCATCATTCAATAATAACAAAAGCCACACCCATTTAATGCTTTAGAACAAATTCCCTTATCAACTTGCATGATCTTCCCTCATTTGGATTAAATGACAACCAAAATGTGGGCTTGATAGAATTGGAGCTTTCCATGCTTGTTGTTTATAGTTTTGGATGTCAAAAATGGTCTTGGACCTTGAGCACTCCATTGACATTCTTATAAACTTCAATTAAAACTTGGGCTGATTTCCCTTGAGAGGAAAGCAAACAAAGAGACAAAAGATGCAAAGAATAATTAAAGAACAAATACACAAACTTGAGTTTAAAATCAAAGCTCTTACACCAAATAATGTTAACCTTACCTAGAGTAGTAAGATCAAACAAGTGAAGTTGATAATCTTTCCCTAGGATTGTCTAAGAAACAAATTTACGGAAGGAACTTAGACCCATTGCTTGTATGATCAAATAAGAACTCAAGTAATAAGAGAAGTTGTAGATGCTACACTCAAGGATAGAGGAGAAAATATGTGTGATAAGTCTAAATTATGAATGCCATATGTTTATAAACTTGATAAGCTCAAATAGTTCAATAAAGAACCAAGAAAGAGAAGGGTGTACAATACCCTATTGATGATAATTCTGGTCACCCACCCCAACGTACCCCTCTCCCACCCTCTATGTTGGAGCATAAAATAATCCTTTATATTAAAGAAGATATAAAACCCTTAAAAGAAAATTTAAATCCTACTATATATTGGAGTTAAAGATATTAAGTTTGTCTAAGATAAAAGAAATTCTAAAATAATCTTAATTCCTTGATATGTAGCCTTGAAATGGGAAAATAAGTCAAAAAGAAATGCAAAAGGAATAACAAAACATATAAAACTTGCAATTGGCATGAAAGCCTTCCAAAATAGGAAAAACAAGTCAAGTAGTCAAAGAGTTCTAAAATTCAACTTTTGGGAGTTATAACTTGAAGCTAAACCTAATCTTTAAGTTGAAAAACAACCTTAATATGCCTCTTTTGGCTTGCCTTGCATGTGTTCATTATTTCTCTATGTAAGCTGAGCCTTGGCTTATAAATCCCTAATAATATTTTCCTTATGCTTACCATCAAAATTAGCTTACTAGTTTGTAGGCAAAGGTAAGATATCTAATAATGTTAAAGGATAAAATCCATACACAATTTCAAAAGGAGAATAAAAGGAATAAATTGACCTATTACTTTAGTCTGTCCATCCATTTGAGGATATGCAATAGTAGAAATCAAGAGTGATGGGGATCAAGAAACTGAATGAACGGCTCTAGATGATGATAGCAAATTTTCCAGAGACTTGTAAGGAATTGGAGGACCAATGACTAGAACAAGAACAAAAGAAATGAAAGAAGCTTTGCAAGGAATAACCATGGAGATGTAAGAAAAGGAGGCTATTATTGAAGGTCCTAAGGCATTAGTAAGATTAATTACTTATCTTCATGTAAAAGATGTTGGACAAGACTTAGTACATGTTGAACCAAGCTTTGAATCCAAGATACAAGGCTAATCATTGTGGGTTTGAAGGAAGCCCAATCGACATAATTAAGAAGGAATCAATAATTTTGCTCGCTATATTGATTTAATTAAGGCTGAATTTACTTTTTTAAGTGAATAAGGCCTTCTTAAGACTTGTTCCATAATAATTTCGTTCATATCTTAATAAATTAGATAGTTTCCTTAATTTAGCAGCTATTCAAATTCAAAACTAATTTACATCCTCAAATTAAAGATTCCCCTTCTTATTCAGGCCTTTCCTACTTAGGTATGAACTAGGAATAGGTAAGAAAACCCATTCCTTATAGGATTAGGATATTATGATGCCTATTTAAATGGCCATCTAATGTATTAAGAGATCATCATCACTATCAATAAAAATTGAGTTATTTTCCAGCAAGCTTTACTTGTTCTTTTGCGTTCTTGGTGGAATACAAATCTGACTTATCAAGGGGGTGATCAAACTTTGTGGCATCTTAAGATTAGGATTTTAAGGATTTAGCTTCCTTAAGGTAGAATCTGATTGTTTAACTTGGTTTGTAGGATTAGGCATCCATAATAAATGGATCAAGAGTTCCTAGGGCATGTTGCCTAGTGGGTCGTATCAAAGAGTCTAGTTCCTAAATTATTTTAAAATGTATGCCAAAAGTAACTTCAGAACTTAACATATCTATCACTTACTATTGTTTTAAGCAATCCATACAACCGTACTATTTTCTTAAAGAACAGATCAGCAATATTTGTTGCATCATTAGTTTTAGAACATACAAGATACACCATCTTACCAAATCCTATTAGTAATAACAAATATGTTATCCATACTTCTTAAAGGACGTAAACTATGTGGTATTTCTTTAGGAAATAGATCTGTAAATTCTTGCAATAAAGAAACTACCACACTAGACAAAGAAGTGTTAAGATTGTTATTTGAAAAACCAATATCGATAGTTGTTGGATTGCTAACGTAGAACTAGCAATCTCACAATTACTGATAAAAGCACTAACTTTGTTTTTGCTCTCTCTATTTTATACTCCACAGTCAATTTTTTTTCTCATTGTGCACCATTGTGTTCTTTTCACTTTTTGAGATATATGCTCTTTTTATCACTCTTTTTATTTTCTTGAGCGTTTACTTGTTTTTCACTCGTTGTTCACTCTTTTTCTTTAGCCATCTCTTTGTTCAAACTACCAATGATTTTAGTAATAATTTTCTCATGGTCCTCTTACAACTTGTTACATGAGTCTCTATAATAGTGGCTTGATATAAACCTCTTATGCATTTCTATCTTTATCTGTTCCCATGATTGAATAGGTCTCTTACCATTCATATGCATATAAGTCAACTACTATTAATTTAACATTCTTTTTTATATGAAACTTGGTGAAGGAGAACAATTAAACCCAAAATCAACGAGTAAACACCCCCCTCCCAAAATCCTTCTTGGACCAATCAAAGAACCTAACCCAAACAAACTTGCCGATTGGAATAAAAGTTATAAGTTGATCACTACAAGTTACCTTGAAGAGATCAAACTTAGTTCTTGACTAAAGAACCAAGAGAAAGACACTTAAATTTTTTAATGATAAAATGAATAATCATAATACACTAAAATTTCCTCTTTAAATAGGTACTAAATGATGAAAATCCTATAAAGAAATGTATTTTAAACTATTCTTGATTCAGACCCACAAGACCCAAATTATTTCTTAGAACTCTTTGTCACTCAAATCAAATTTGATTCACACCAAAGTAATTCAAATAGATTTGTTCTATCACCTACGAAACCCATTTTGACAAGATTCCAAGAAAAATTACCCTTGAACCCAAGATCAAACCAATCAAGAATAATAGAAATAGGAAATAGAATTGAAATACAAAGATGAAATCAATTGCATCAATTCAACATGTTAATCATAAAATCACAAAAAAGCAAACCTACTCATATTCCACATAGGAAACATCTGAAAATGTGTGCTGCCCTCCCAAATGAAACCAAACAGTCTTATATAGTGGTTACATCCAAAATGAACATTGAACTTAGTCATTAATCAAGGTTTAATGAATCTAGACATCCAAAATGTACATTTAACCTAGACACTAATCAAGGTTGAATGAATCTGGATAATATTTGAAGATGAGCTTAGCCTTTAGCCGATTAACTTGGGCTCTTTAAAATTTCCATGCTTGGACAACCTATTATCAACCCAATTTTGCACATGTAGTTGAAGTCTTTCCTTAAACCTTTTAACTTAGGCCCTTATGACTGTTTAGCTAAAATCCTCTGGATGAGTCTCAAAGTCACTTAAACACTAGTGACATGTGGAGCCGCATTTGATCAATTCCTTAACATAACTAAATAGGAAAGACTTTACAAGGAAGGATTCCCTTAACTAATCGAAACAAATCAAGATTAATTAGCCTTAAATTTGAAATCCTTCCTAAAATAACTTGATGACTAATAATAGTTCACAAAAGAAAGTCAAAACATGAAATTGCCATCTAATCCCATAACTTTAGCCATTTCAAAAGGTAAATATGCAGATTGTGCTTCATAAAAAACAAACATATGGATAATTCTTTAATACTGGGCTCCAAGCATTATTTTTCATGCATTGGGCTTTGTTTATCATCTAGGGCCTGAAAATAAGTAATTATTCTTATTTATGCCTTAGAATCTTCAACAATTGCCACATTATCTTGAATGTTCATGAACAACCTTTGCAAAGCCTCTTTTAAGTACTTAGTACTTGATCTTATCGTAGGACCTGGTAAGGTGTCATTCGGCCTTACAAACTAACCCTAAAAATCTACACAAGTAGCATAGGCAAGTAGGGATCGTTCCCACGGAGAACTGTCAAATATGAATATCAAGTCTAATCAAACAATCATTGAGTTTATTAATTAAGAAAAAGAGGAAAGATTGGATGCAATTATGAATGCAAGAGAATAACTTAACTAAATGCAAGTTATTAAACCTATATGGATGACAAACTAACGATCTATATGCAAAATCAAACTAAATCAGAATAAGATCAGACCTATAACACACATGGCAAAGTAATTAAGAGCAAGGCCACATTGAAATCAATTCAAATTAAACAAGCTAAGTTTTAGCACATAAAGAGAGAACAAGATTAGAACATTAACTTGGTTGTTTGCGCTAATTCACCTCCAAATTACTCCTAAAAACTATTTAGATGCTTGTGTAATAGTTTAGATGACTAATCTAAAGGATGCAAATTAGATCAGATTCGAAATCAAAAGAAAATCTTAAAAGTAAAAAGTGATTTAATCTACCTTAACATGCGAATTTCGCAACCTATAATTATACTACTTTAATTTGCAAACAATTAAGATGCTAGATCAATTTAGATGCAAAAATAACATGCAAGGAAAAATCAGATTCGAATCACACAAAAAGTAGTAAAATTCAAACATACAAACACACGAATCAAAGAAGGGGGGATTTTGGTTTCGAAATTAACTTTTGTAAGAAAGAAATTAAGCAAATTAAACTAACTAAACTTAGCAAAATCGTATTATAAAGTAGGAGAGAAATCAATTGCAAAAGGATTCAAATGTAAAAGTTTTCACCACCAGACACCTAGTTAATTCAATCATTGAACATTCAAGTTTTCTATGCATGATGTGTGTGATTTAGGGTCAAGCTACTTAATTTATTTGTTTCTCGACTTCCAAGCAAACCAAACTATCAACAAGAATCTAAACCATGACTACCATGCATCAAAATTCAAGCTAACGCATTAAAGGAAATTAGCTTTCAAGAGATCTTAACCAATTCACGTTGACTACCAATCATGGACAAGTTAAAAGTTTAGTTTAAACACCTAGAATTTACTAGTAACTTCAAACCTAGAATGTTTTTGCTACTTTTATTAATTAATTCAATGACTACCATATAAATCAATTAATTAGCAAATCCAAAACTCATAAGAACAATCAAATTCTAGACTTTAATTCTTCCTACAAGATTTGGGAATCAAGCATAAAACATAAACACAAAATCAAACCACAATCACACATATAATCATACATAAATTATGGGCTCCTAACCTTACAATTGAAAAAGAGATTAGCTAGAAAGAGTCATTATAATTTAGCTAAACATGTCTAAGCATAAACTAAGTAAATCTATAAGTTTGGAAGAGAGAAAGAGGAAGAAGAGAAGAAAACTATATGTCACGCCCTAGCACAAGAAGAAAGAGGATGCGCACTCCACATAATGAGCTGATAGGTCCCTATATATAGAGGTATAGGTCAGTTTACACATCCTTATAAAACTTAGATTTCACTATTCTAGCAGATTCTTAGGGGCAACTTCGACATTGTATAAGTCTCAAACAGAGAAGAATTTACAGTTCAAATTTTAGGTGCAGATAGTCCAACGAGTTTAGGTTCTTTAAACCAAATTTCAGCCCAATCCAACGGTTAGATCTTCATATATGCGCCCAAGATTGAGGAAAGGTCTGCCTAAAATTCTTCTACTTTGTGAAAAAGAAATCCAATCCGAATGCATAATGATATTTAGCCCAATTTATATTGGTCTTGAGGAGGTGGAGGAGAGATCAGACTTCAAGGTGGATTTGGAGGCTTCAAAGATAGTGGAGGAAGCTTCCATACACATGCATGCGTGAGTTGGTAGTCAAATCTTCATCCGTGGCGTTCAAGGCGGTATGGAGGGTGATGTGGCATGGTGAGACAGCTGACCATGTGGATGACATCATCATATGGCCAATGGATGGTTTCCACGTCATCAAAAAGTTGCTGCCAAAGTTACACATTCATTAACAAAACTAATTGTATTGATGAAATCCATTTTGCGCTGCCGGTAGGAAATCCTTGTGAAATTAGGATTCTTGGTCAAAGTAGGATTCCTAATCCTAGTTTCCTAATCCTAGTAGGATTAGGATTTCTGCTACTTCGATCATTCTTGCTCATTTTGACGTCCTCACTCCAAATATGAACTTCATTTCCGCTAATTGGGTCTCGTTTCACTCATATTCTTCAGTTCATGTCCAAAAGTACCTGTAGAGCACAAAATAAGATAAGTGAATCATTTTGGACAAAAAATGGGAACAAAATACTAAGTGTTAAGGTACTAAAAAGATAGGGAAAAATGAGTGTATCAAATTCTCCCACACTTAGCTCTTGCTCATCCTTGAGTAACGAAAAGAAAAGAAAAACTAAAACTAAGAAAATAAAAGAACTATGTGCGTGAAAATCAATGCAAGAGAAACTATTTAAGTGTATAACATTTCTCCAATCCTCCCAACAATATCAAAGAATGCAAATGTTATAACTAGAACCTAGTTAACCATGATCGAAACATAAAAGTCATGAACTCACTTTAAATGTAAGAAACAAGTTAAATAGCATAAAGGAGTTAGAGGAAATCTATGCCATATCAAAGTAATAGGTCCTGTCATTGATAAACACTCCAACACTCTTGTGTTTAGGGTACATGTATTAAAAACTCTCGAATTCAAACTATAGATATGTTCTATCATAAGCTTGCTTTTCAATCGCAAGTACCCTATTATGAATATACAGCACAATATGAATCAAAAGGACTTTATCATGGTTGTAACAAGGCTTGGGTAAAGGTAAGATAAGAAGAAAGGATAAGAAAAGGCTAAAAACTAAAGGAAGTAGAGCGAATAACATATCATGGAATTCATGCACATGTTTGCAACCAATTACACCATTCTTCTTTTTCAAAGCACATATCTCAACTTCTTTGATCTTTTTTTTTGTCATTCGCATAAACATATAAACAATTGAACTATAAGGGAATCACATTTTTCTTTCATTCTTTTTTATCTATTTATATTTCGGCCTCATTTTTTCAAGTCATGGCATCATTCTTTTTTTTTCAATCTTTTGGCCAAAACACACTCATTAGCTTATCAAGCCATATAATCTCATCAATTCCAACCATTCCACATATTCAACTTGCCAAAAACATACTCTATTAGCTAGAGGGTAGAAAGATTAAATGACAACAAGGCTCAGTTAAACATGGGTAAAGTGAAGAAAAGGATAAACAAGCTCAAAAGGGCTCACTAGTGGATAGCATACGTTAAGTTGGCTTTTTAGTTAAGTGGCTAAATCCTAAATTCCTTTATCATATTCATGCAAAACATGTAAAATGTATTCTCATCAAGATATCAAGCAAGTTCTAGAGAATCATACCATTGAAAGAATGCACACATCAAAGAAATACATTGAAGGTTCAAAAGCTCACAAAAGGTAAACTTCTATCAAGTCAACATTACATATTTTCAAGGTCACTCCTTAAACTAGAAAGCTTAAAACTTACATAAAAACACATTCATCAATTTTATGCCTTAATCATTATCAACTAATTCTCATGCATAATATAGGAACTGTTATCAATCATTGGGAGATTAAAATACAAAGCTAAATACTTAAGGTGCAAAAAAATAAAAGCAAAACCAGAAAATATTTTTGGATTTTTCGAAATTTTTATGGGTTTTTGGAATAAAACATGCAAGTATAAGTAAAAATCATCAAGTTAAAGTAAGGGCAAGGTGCCACATCACCATTAAACACAAAATGAGAATATGGCCAAAATCTGTGCTACCCTTAAACTCAAGAATTTTGATGCAAAACTATCCTAAATCTTCCCTCCCACACTTAAACACAACATTGTCTTCAATGCTGAAATCAAAGTAAGAAAGGAAAGACAAACACACATACAAAACCCATAAAAACCTGAAATAAATAAAAAAGAAAGGGAAAAGAAAAGCAAATCTGATTTTTGAATGATGGGTTGCCTCCCATTAAGTGCTTTTGTTTAACGTCGCTAGCTGGACGTCATGCATTGCATGCTACTCCTCATAGCAAGGTTTGGATACATTCATCTTCTCCACCTGCATCTTTTCAAAACCTTCAAAGAAAGGTTTCAAACGATGTCTATTCCCCTTGAACACTTTGTGGCTACTGAAGCCCTTGATTTCAAATGTACCATATGGAAAAACATTAGTAACAACATAGGGTCCATGCCATTTGGATCGAATTTTACCTAGAAAAAGACGAAGACGTGATTGGTAGAGAAGAACTTTTTGTCCTACATAAGTTATCATAGGCATCATTCCTTATCTCCTCAAGTTTTGCAATTTTAACTTCCTATTGTTTCCAACACTGTCATAGGCCATGTTACAATGCTTAATGGCCCAAAAAGCTTTGTGTTCAAGTTTTAGAGGGAGATGACAAGCTTTACCATAAACCATCCTAAAGGGTGACATTCCTATAGGTGTTGTATAAGCTGTCCTATATGCCCACAATGCATCACTTAATCTAGCACTCCAATCCTTCCTATTAGGTTGTATGGTATTCTCCAAAATAGACTTGATCTCTCAATTTGAAATCTCAACTTGGCCACTAGTTTGAGGATGATAAGCTGTGGAAGTGTGGTGAACAACATGGAAACGTTTCAAAAGGGCTTCAAAGGATTGATTACAAAAATGGTTGCCTCTATCACTAATGATTGCCTTTGGAATGCCATACCTATGAAAAAATATTAGTCTTTAAAAAATTGACAACAATTTTAGCATCATTCGATCTAGTAGCAAGTGCTTCCACCCATTTAGATACATAACCAACAGCAAGCAAGATATAAAGATAACCATATGAAGAAGGAAAAGGACCAATAAAATCAATACCCCAAACATCAAAAACTTGATCAAACAGAATATTGTTCAATGGTATTTGATTCCTATGAGTCATGTTTCCTACTTTTGGCATCTTTCATATGACTTGCAAAATTCATAAGCATCTTTAAATAATGAAGGCCAAAAGAAACCACAATCAAGTATTTTATGAGCTGTATGTTTGGCACCAAAATGAACACCACATGAATATGAATGAAAAAGGAAAGGATTGAATGTAACTCATCTTGATGTACACATCTCCTAATCACTTGATTGGCACAAAACTTCCAAAAATAAGGATTATCCTAAAAATATTGTTTAGCATCAGCTCTAAATTAGTCACGTTGGGATTTGGACATACTTGATGGTAGTTCATTCGTAACTAAAAAGTTTACTAAATCAGCATACCATGGCTTGGAAGAAAAAAGCAACGCATACAACATCTCATCGGGAAAGTGATTGATTGATTCGGCCTCTACTTCATTGGCGTTCAAGTGGCTTAATTGGTCAGCAACATGGTTCTCGACACCTTTCTTGTCCTTAATTTCAAGATCAAACTCTTACAAGAGAATCCATCTAATAAGGCATGGTTTGGTGTCCTTTTTCTTCATAAGATGCCTAATTGCTACATGTGTTATCAAAGTTAAAGGGCACATCTTTTTCCAAAAGCTTGCAAAAGGGTGTGGCGACTGTTGAGTAGTCCTTGATAAAGCTTCTATAAAATCCAGTATGGCTAAGAAAAAAACAAAGATCCCTCATGCGTGAGGGGTAAGGCAAAGACAAGATAATATTGATCGTAGCTTTATCAACCTCAAGACCACGTGAAGAAACAACATGCCTTAAAACTATCCCTTGTTCAACCTTGAAGTGATACTTCTAATAAATTAAGACAAGGTTAGTTTCCATACATCTCTTCAAGATCAAAGATAGATTTCCTAAACAATGATCAAAAGAATCACCATAAATAGTAAAATCATCCATTAAAACCTCATGATTCTTTCTACATGGTCAAAAAGTATACTCGTCATGCATCTTTGAAAAGTAGTAGGTGCATTACACAAGCCAAATGGCATTCTCCTATATGCAAATGTACTGAAAGGATAAGTAAAGGTAGTCTTTTCTTGATCTTTGAGGTCAATAACAATTTGATTATAACCATTATATCCATCAATAAAATAGTAGAAAGGCTTACCTACAAGACACTCTAGCATTTGATCCATGAAAGGAAGGGGAAAGTGATCCTTCCTTGTAGAAAGATTGAGCTTCCTATAATCAATACACATCCTCCAACCACTTTGAACTCATTGTGGAACAAGTTCATCATGTGCATTCTTGACCACTGTCAAACCGGTTTTCCTTGGCACCACATGGATTGGTGTCACCCACTTGCTATCCGTGATGGGATAAATGACACCAGCATCCAAAAGTTTAAGAATTGAGCCCTTAACTACCTCCATCATGGGCGGATTGAGTCTCCTTTGCATCTCCTTTGTTGGCTTAGAATTTTTCTCTAAGAGAGTATGCGATGCATACACATGGTAGGACTAATTCCTTTGATGTCAGCAAGGGTCCATCCAATTGCACTCTCATGGTCCTTAAGAACATTCACCAACTTTTCTTCCTGCATACTTGTTAAATTCTTTGCAACAATAAAAGGTAAAGTATCATGTTCACCAAGAAACACATATTTCTAGTTATCTGGAAAAGGTTTCAAGTCAAGATCAGGGGCGTGCAAGATAGAAAGCAAAAGTTTCTTATAGGAAATAGGCAAATCAAGATATACAAGATCATGAGGAATGGAGGTAAGAAAATTCAAAGAATGAATAGATTCATAAACTTTCAAGGGCAATGAACATTCACACACACATCCATTAATCACGACATCATCCACACTGAAGGCATCATCATCAAATCCATACCAAAGAGTCAAAGCTAAACCATCATTGAATTCCAAATCAAATCTCCCTTGAACAAGGTCATCATCATGGTCTAGGCACATGATAAAGTAGCATGAACATATGGATATCTAAGAGCATCACTAGTGTTAAATTCAACAATTTTATCATCACCTCTCATAGATAAAGTGTCATGTTCACAATCAATCTTAGTCTTGGTAGTCTTTAATTAAAGTGTACCAAAAAGAATAGGAGTGGTCAAGACTAAGAGAATCATATACATGTTTTGGCATCACACTAATAGAAGCTCCTAGATCACATAAAGCCTTTTCAAACAAAGCATTACCAATTATACATGGGATAGCAAATGCACTTGGGTCTTTTTGCTTGGAAGGAAAATTTCTTTGCATAACAGTAGGAACTACCTCTCCCATGTTCACAGTTTTGTGTCCTTTGAGCCTTTGGGCTCTTTTGGTTGTGCATAACTCTTTTAGGAATTTGACATATTTTAGCACTTGTATAATAGCATCCAGCAAAGGAATATTGATTTCACCTTTTTAAACAACTCCAAGATGTCCTTCTCTTTTTCGTCCTTCTTTGCCTTAGTTGTAGAAGAATTCAAAGGAAAAGGGGGAGTTAGCTTAAAATTAGAAGTCACAAAGTTAGAATTTACTTTGGAGCATCATGAGAGGTCTTGACGTTGGAGGGGCCAGAAGTTTTTGTCACTTCCTTGGGAGGGGTTCTCTCGACTTTTGATGGATCAAGTGTGGCCGAATGGGATTCAAGTTCCTCCTCCTCCTCCATAGCTATTTCCTTCATTTTTTGCTCACTAAGGGCCTTCCACTCCTTAATTCAATTGCTTGGACAGGTTCCTTTGGGTTCAAAACTTGGGAAGGTAATCTCCCATTAGCTTATGCCTCCAACTTACCTACCCTTGTGGCCAATTGTCCCATTTGCTTCTCTAAGTTTTGAATGCCTACACGAGTTTCATGTTGCAAAGAAACAAGTCCTTATTGCAAAGTCATAGCATTAGTAGCAAGGTGTTTAACAATATCCTTCAAATCTTTCATCTTATCAACACTAGATTGAGTGTTAGCATTCGAATTCAAATGGGGTGGGGACGTTCTAGCTTGATAGTTCAATTGAGGATTAAAAGGAGGACTGTTAACACAGTTACGAGGTGGTTGATAAGGATTACCATAATGAAAATTTGGATGATCACACCAACCAGGATTATAAGTTCAAGAGTAAGGATCATATTTTCGTTGTGGATTAGCATTAAAATTACCACCTATAGCATTAGCATGTTCAATTGAATCATCAAGCATTTGAGGACAAGAATCAGAATTATGACCACTTATTGAACATATACCACACACTTTAGCAACATTACCCTCACCACACATCAAAGTTTAGACAAGAGAAGTTAATTCATTGACTTTGGACTCCAAGTTAGAGCTACTTTCCTCATGAACTCGCCTACGTCGGTAATCACCTTGGGTGCCAAATTGTTTGCTATTCGCAGCTATGTTGGAGATCAAGTACTTAGCAGCTTCAGGTGTTTTATCTACCAAGGCTCCTCCACTTGCGGCATCTATAATGCTTCTATCCTGGGGTGTCAACCCCTCATAGAAGTATTGGATGAGAAGTTGGTCTAGAATTTGATGGTGGGGGCATTGAAAACAAAGTTTCTTAAGCTTCTCCCAATAGTCAGAGAAAGATTCATGATGAGCTTGCCTTATACCACAAAGTTCCTTCCTTATGTTAGCAGCATGAGATGTAGGAAAGTACTTCTCCAAGAACATTCATTTCAAGTCACTCCATTGTGTGATGGAACCGGGAGGGATAGAGAACAACCACTATTTTGCTGCCCCCTTTAGAGAGAAAGGGAAGGCCTTCAATTTCACTTGGTTCTCTTCCACTCCTTGTGGTTTCATGCCATTGCATACCATGTGGAACTCCTTGAGGTGGGACTGTGGATCTTCACCTACAAGACTATTAAAACTAGGAAGAAGATGGATGAAACCAGATTTCAACTCAAAGTTAGCATTCTCCACATTAATACAAATAGGTTGATTATCAAGATTAGGAGCAACAAGCCCCTTCAAAGTGCGTTGAGCTTAGATAGCCATGTTATATAGATTAATGAATGATGAAGTCGAAGATGATGATGGGGAGGCATTGGGGTCATAGTAAACTCTGTCTAGTGAGGATGATTCACCTTGTTCGAACTTTAGTTGAAAAAGAGGATTAAATGAGGTGATTCTCTCCTCCAATCCACGTGAGAGAAAAGGATCGAAGAGAGGTGATTGAAGTGGTGATAGATTGAGATGGGCAGATTGGTTGATATAGTATTGCTCAATTTCTTCTTCTGTAAGTTGTTGATCAAATGGACTGGTCATAAATCCCACAAAAGAAACTTCAATAAACACATAAATAAGCCTAAAAAGAGTAAATAAAAGTTAGTTCCCCGGCAACGATGCCAAAATTTGGTAAGATGTTGTTCGGCCTTACAAATTAACCCTAAAAATCTGCACAAGTAGTATAGGCAAGTAGGGATTGTCCTCACGGAGAACTATAAAATATGAATAAAGACACTAATCAAACAATAAATGTGTTTATTAATTAAGCAAAAGAGGACAGATTGGATGCAATTATGAATGCAAGAGAATAACTTAACAAAATGCATCCTAAACAAGTTATTTAACCTATATGGATGACAAACTAATGATCTATATGCAAAATCAAACTAAATCAAATAAGATCAGACCTATAACACACATGGCAAAGCAATTAGGAGCAAGGCCACATTGAAATCAACTCAAATTAAACAAGCTAAGTCTCAACACACAAAGAGAGAACAAGATCAGAACATTAACTTGGTTGTTTACTCTAATTCACCTCCAAATTACTCCTAAAAACTATGTGGATGCTTGTGTAATAGTGTAGACGACTAATCTAAAGGACACAAATCAGATCAGATTTGAAATCAAAAGAAAATCTTAAAATAAAATGTGATTTAATCTACCTTAACATGCAAAGTTCGTGACCTATAATTATACTACTCTAATTATGGAAACAATTAAGATGCTAGATCAATTTAGATGTAAAACTACCATGCAAGGCAAAATCAGATTCGAATCACACAAAAAGTAGTAAAATTCAAACATGCAAACACACGAATCAAAGAAGGGGGGATTTTGGTTTCGAAATTAACTTTTGTAAGGAAGAAATAAAACAAATTAAACCTTAATTTAAACTAACTAAACTCGGCAGAATCTGATTATAAAGTAGGAGAAAAATCAATTGCAAAAGGATTAAATTGTAAAAGTTTTCACCACCAAACAACTAGTTAATTCATTCATTGAACATTCAAGTTTTCTATGTGTGATGTGTGTGATTTAGGATCAAGCTACCTAATTTATTTGTTTCTCGACTACCAAGCAAACAAAACTATCAACAAGAATTTAAACAATAACTACCATGCATCAAAATTCAAGGTAACATATTAAAAAAAAAGTAGCTTTTAAGAGATCTTAACCAATTCACATTGACTACCAATCATGAACAAGTTAAAAGTTTATGTTTAAACACCTAGAATTTACTACTACCTTCAATTCAATGACTACCATATAAATCAATTAATTACCAGATCCAAAACTCATAAGAACAATGAAATTGTAGACTTTAATTCTTCCTACAATATTTGACAATCAAGCGTAAAACATAAACACAAAATTAAACCACAATCACACATATACTCATACACAAAATTAGATCTAAAATCTCATGAATTAAAACTATGGTTTAGGGTTACTAACCCTTACAATTAAAAAAGAGATTAGCTAGAAAGAGTCATTATAATTCGGATAAACATGTCTAAGAATAATCTAACTAAATCTATGAGTTTGGAAGAGAGAAAGAGGAAGAAGAGAAGAAAACTATATGTTAGGCCCTAGCACAAGAACAAAGAGGACGTGAACTCCATATAATGAGATGACAGGTCCCTATATATAAAGGTATAGGTCAGTTTACACATCCTTGTAAAACTTGAATTTCACTATTCTAATAGATTCTCAGGGGCAACTTAGACATTGTATAAGTCTCAAACAGAGACGAATTTACAGCTCAAAGTTTAGGTTCAGATAGACCAATGAGTTAAGTTTCTTCACACTAAATTTCAGACCAATCCAGCCGTTAGATCTTCATATGTAAGCCCAAGATTGACGAAAGGTCTGCCTGAAAATCTTCTGCTCTATGCAAAAGAAATCCAATCCGAATCCATAATCATATTTAGCCCAATTTATATTGGTCTTTTGGAGGTGGAAGAGAGATCAGACTTCAAGGTTGATTCGGAAGCTTCAAGGATGGTGGAGGAAGCTTCCACACACATGCATGCGTGAGTTGGCAATCAGATCTTCATCTGTGGCATCCAAGGTGGAAAGGAGGGTGATGTGGCATGGTGAGGTGGCTGACCACGTGGATGACATCATCATATGGCCAATAGAGGGATGCCACGTCATCAAATCTTGTAGAAACTTCTAAAAAGTTGTTTCCAAAGTTATGCATTCGTTGACAAAACCGATTGCATTGACAAAATCCGTTCTGCACTGTCGGTAGGAAATCCTTGTGAAATTAGGATTCCTGGTCAAAGTAGGATTAGGATTTCTGCTACTTCAATCATTCTTGCTCATTTCGACTTCCTCGTTCCAAATATGAACTTCATTTGCTCTAATTAGGTCTCCTTTAGCTCATATTCTTCACTTCATGTCCAAAAGCACCTGTAAAGCAAAAAATAAGATAGATGAATCATTTTAGACAGAAAATGGGAACGAATACTAAATGTTAAGCTACTATAAAGATAGGAAAATATGAGCGTATTAGGACCTCCAATACCTTATAATGGATCAATGAGTGTTGATGTATGTTGATCTTCATCATTCCCTCCTTACTTGAAAGAATTCTTCCTCCTATAACCCTGGGACCTTAAAACTTCAAATCTCTCATGATCCAAAAAATAATTAACTCCTTTAGCCATAAATAGTGTTGCCATGTTTGTAGAGCCCTCACTAATGTTTATAATTCCTTATCATAAGCTAGGTAATTCAAGGCTGCTCTGCTAAGCTTCTCACTAAAGTAAACAATTGGTTCAGAATCTTGTATCAAAATATTTATACCAATTCCTAATGTATCAACTTCGTTCTTGAAAACTTTATATAAGTATGGTAAAGGAAGAAAAGGTGCATTGGTCATCTTATCTTTCAAAGTACTGAAGTTCATTTAATGCACATCTGTTAATCTGAACACAACATTCTTGTTAACAAGTTCATTTAAAGGAGCTGCTATAGAACTAAAATCCTTTACAAACTTCCTTTGAAAATTTGCTAAACTAAGAAAACTTCATACCACGTTTGCATTTTTAGATGTAGGCTACTCGTTAATTGCCTTAATGCTTTCCTTGTATACACTAACTTCATGCGCACTCATAACAAAACCAAAAAACACAATAGATTCCATACAAATGTGCATTTCTTCAAGTTAACATACAAATGATATTCTCTTAAAGTATAAAGCAAAGAATGAAAATGTTTGACATGGTCATCCAAATTCTATCTATAGACCAAAATATCACCAAAGTACAGATCAACAAATTTCCTGATAAAAGATCACAAAAAATGGTTTATTAATCTCTTAAAAGTATTTGTTACATTAGTTAAACCTAAAGGCAATACCAACCTCTCATATAAACCATATTTTTTTAAAAGCAATTCTCCATCTGCCTTCCTCTTTCATTGGAATTTGATAATACCCACTTTTTAAATCAATCTTTGAAAACTTGAAAAAACCATACAACTTATCAAGCATATAATCTAATCTAGGTTTGTGATGTCTATACTTTACTTTGATTTTGTTGATAGTTAAAAATCCACACACATGCACTATGTTCCATCTTTATTTGATACTAGAATTACAGGAACTAAACATGAGGTAAGGCTTTTGAATCTCCTTAGTCTCCACTAACTCATCCATTTGCTTTTGAATTTCTTTGGTCCCCTATGGATTATCTTTATAAGCTAGTCTATTAGGAATAGTTTAACCCAAGATGAAATCAATTTGACGATCAATGCCTCTTAAGACGTAATCCTTGTGGCAACTTCTCATGGCATAAATCAGCAAATTCTTACATAAAGACACAATAACACTAGGCAAAGAAGGACAAAGTTTGTTAGTTGAAAGGTAAAAATCCTTGTACACAAGTACAAGTTGTTGTTGCCTTGCTAACGTAGCACTCTTGACCTCATTGCTACTATTATAGGCACTAATCCTCATATCTTTCTCTTTATTTTGAGTCTCATAATATGATTTTCCTCTCCCACGGCTTATTACAATGCTCTTTTCACTCTTTTTCACACTCTCACTCTTTTACTTAAGCACTCACTTTTCTCTAAATTTGTATTCTCTAGTTATCCTAATATGATCCTCACATGCTACCCATGGTTTGAGGGGTGTTAAAATCACATGTTTGTTGTTCATGATAAAGAGGTAATTGTTTTTATACCCATCATGTTGAACTTATCTATCAAACCTCCATGGATGCCAAAAAAGGAGGATGACTAGTTTGCATTGGTGCTACATCACACAGAATCTCATCACTATATTTCCAATTGGAAAATGTCACTAGAACCTGTTTTGTCACCTTGCCCACCTTCATTCAGCCATTGCTATTTGTACAATTTTGGATGCTTTAGAGTTGCCAACTTTTTAGTCTATCAACCAATAAAGTGCTAGCAACGTTAGTGCAACTCCCACTATCAATGATCATGCAATATACCTATTCGCATGGCACCGAGTATGATGTGGAACCCCAAGACCCTTAATCAATCCTTAGAACTCGTTACCAATCAAAACAGAATTCGTTTCCCAACAAAGCAATCAGATTATGATTTGTTCTTACATCCAAGAATACTTATGAAAAGAACTCAAGTTAATTTTCAAAAATCCACTTAAACCCCTATAAATTAAGCACTAAAAAACACAAGAAATAGGAATTAAAATTGATAGCAAAAGATAAAATCAATTGCAATCAATAAGAACACCTTGAGCATAACCATAAAAGAAAGAAAAAACTATCTGTATTCAGATCTGAAATTTTCGAATTACAACTTAACTCCTATTACATCCAAAAATAGCCTTTTTAATAGGCATTACAATGCAATACAAACAATTAAAAATTGAAATAAGTGTCTTCAATGTAGTAAAGAACAAGGCTGATGTGGAGAAAGTGGTGAAGTTGGGTGAGATGAAAAGACAATCT
Source organism: Erythroxylum rotundifolium (assembly GCA_027563915.1). Classification (NCBI taxonomy): domain Eukaryota; kingdom Viridiplantae; phylum Streptophyta; class Magnoliopsida; order Malpighiales; family Erythroxylaceae; genus Erythroxylum; species Erythroxylum rotundifolium. The sequence goes on along the minus strand of JAOSBO010097270.1, from coordinate 3,420 downwards.
TCTATGTTGAGATAGAGGTGGCTGCTGGAGAGAAGATGGAGAGGTGAATATGACAGCCACAAAAACCCTAAAACATGCTTAATTAAACCTAATCCTAATGGGTTTTGAATGGACTTAATTAAAAATAACAAGGGGCCCATGTATTCTAACTTAAAAAGCTAAATTGAGCCCATAAACCAAGTCTGAAATAGAAGTGACTAAAACCAACGTGGCCCACTTGAAATGTGGCCCATTTCACTTATTCTAACCCAAAGGAGACAAAATAAAAAACAAACCATAACAAACAAACCCAAATTTGACCCAAAACAGGCTCAAAAACACAAACAGTCCAAACTAGTCTTTTAGTCCAATTATGTAGGCATACTTAGGCTCCAAAACATTTCCATATATGGACTTTCCATATTTGGACAACCCACTCTCAACATGTTTTTGCACATAAATTTGGAGTTGCTCATTCAGATGCTTTGCTCGAGACCTTGTGGCAGGATTGACAAAACTTTGAAAACCTTCTATGTTAGTACTTGAATGATCTTATTTTTCTTGAATAGCCTCGACATGATTTCCTATGGTATCTCCTTGCGCTTTAGCTCCATTTTCCAAATTTGATGAAGTTTCCTTATTTGGAATCCAAAACTTTCCATATTTGGAATTAGTTCTAAATCACCTAGATTGCTTCTTGTAGCATCTTGAATGCCATTTGTATCATTTCCCCTCCCATCAAAATGATTCATCCTCGAATCTTCACCTTCATCAAAATTGAAAGGAGACAGGCTAGATACATTAAAGGTACTAGAAACAGCATACTCATCATGAAGATCAACTTTGTAGGCATTGTCATTGATCTTAGCAATGATTTGAAATGGTCCATCACCACGAGCGTCCAATTTAGATTTTTGTTTAAAAGGAAACCTTTCCTTGCGCATGTGCGCCCATACCCAATCTCCTAATTCAAAGGTTACCATGCGTCTTCCTTTGTTCACTTGGGTAGCAACTTGTTGATTTCACTTCTCAATCCTTTCTTGTGTTAAGTTAGAAATCTCACCTAAAGGAATAGGCACACGATCCAAAGGGGTTAGTGGTTTAAAACAATACTCAATCTCAAAAGGAGCAAAATCAGTAGAAGAATGTACACTTCTATTATAAGCAAACTCAACAAATGGTAAAAGTTCTTCCTAAGTCTTTTCATTCCTTCTAATTAAAGCACGCAACATGGTACCAAGAGTCCTATTCACTACTTCGGTTTGACCATCAGTTTAAAGGTGTGATGAAGTAGAAAATAATAGCTTAGTCCCAACTTTAGACCAAAGTACATGCCAGAAATGACTAAGAAACATAACATCTCGGTCAGATACAATAGTCCTAGGAATGCCATGCAAACGTACTACCACGCAAAAAAACAAATCAGCAATGTGAGATGCATTATTAGTTTTATGACATGGAACAAAATGAGCCATTTTAGAAAAATGATCCACTGCAAAAAAAATTGAGTCTCATCCTTTCTTAGTCCTCGACAACCCCAAAATAAAGTCCATAAAAATATTAACCCAAGGACGAGTAGAAACAGGTAATAGCATGTATAACCCATGTGGTTGAACTCTAGACTTAGCTTGATATGTAACATGAATAGATTTTCTCGACGTCTTTGTGCATATTTTGCCAAAAGAAATGCTCATGCAACATAATGTTTTGTCTATACCAAAATGTCCCATAAGCGCCCCACTATGTGCTTCACGAACAAGCAATTCTCAAATTGAACTATTAAGCATGCATAACTTCCCTTTCTTAAATAGAAATCCCTCACGCCTATAAAAATCATGGAATGCAGCATGTTCACAAGCAACATACACATTTGAAAAATCAGCATCATGCATATACATTTCTTTCATGTGCTCAAATCCCAACAACTTAGAAGAAAGAGTTGAAATCAAAGAATACCTTCTAGAGAGCACATCAGTTACAACATTCTCTTTCCCTTTCTTGTATTGTATCACATATAGGAATGATTCAATGAATTCCACCCATTTCACATGTTGCTTATTCAACTTGCTTTGCCCCTTCAAATGGCGCAATGATTCGTGGTTGGTGTGAATTACAAATTCTTTAGGCAGTAGATAATGTTGCCATGTCTCTAATGCCCTCACCAACGTATATAGCTCCTTGTCATAAGTTGAGTAGTTGAGTTGTGCTTCATTTAGCTTCTTGCTAAAATAGGCAACTGGTCCTTTTTCCTGCATCAAAACAGCACCTACACCAATCCCAGAAGCATCACATTCTATTTCAAAAGTTAAATCAAAATTAGGCAGCCTCAATAATGATGCATTACTCAACTTATCCTTTAATAATGCAAATGCATGCTCTTGCTCTTTACCCCAAATACACCCCTTATCTTTTTTTTCATGATTTCAGTCAATAGGGTAGCAATTGCACTAAAATCTTTGACAAATCTCCTATAGAAACTTGTCAAACCTTGAAAACTCCTTACCTCACGTTAATTCTTAGGTTTCGGCCATTCATGTATAGCCTTTACCTTTTCGCTATCTACTTTAATTCCTTTTGCATTCACCATACATCCAAAGAAAATGATGCAATCAATGCAAAATGTACATTTCTTCAGGTTAGCATACAATTGAAATTTTCGCAACACATCAAACACACATTTTAAATGAATGACATGTTTTTCAATAGATTTGCTATACACTATAATGTCATCAAAATAGACAACTACAAACTTGCTAATAAATTCTCGCAAAACATGTTTCATTAAATGCATAAAGGTACTTTATGCATTAGTTAAGCCAAATGACATTACCAACCACTCATACAATCGATGTTTAGTTTTAAAGGCAGTTTTCCATTCATCACCTGGTTTCATTCTAATTTGGTGATACCCACTCTTCAAATCAATTTTAGAAAAGATGCATGCAGCATGTAACTCATCCAACGTATCATCAAGTCAAGGTATAGGATGTCGATATTTTACAATTATTTTGTTGATGGCTCTGCAATCCACACACATACGCCAACTTCCATCCTTCTTTGGTACCAACAAAATGAGTACCGCATATGGGCTTAAGCTCTCTCTTATGTGTCCTTTCTCCAAAATTTCTTCCACTTGCTTTTGCAATTATTTAGTCTCCTCAGGATTGCTTCAATAAGCTGTTCCAATGGGTATGGCAGCCTTAGGAATGAGATCGATTTGATGTTCAATTCCTCGCAAAAGTGGTACCTTGAGGTAGATCATCGGGAAAGACATCGCTATATTCTTGCAAAACATCAATCACAACACTAGGCAAAGTAGGGTCAAGATCATTAGTTGAAAAATAAGCCTCTTTGTACAAAAGTAAAACATTGGCATGTTTGTCATCAAAGCTCTCTTAACATCCCTCACTTTTGCATAGAAATTCACTTTTCTCTCTTCTT
>JAOSBO010097182.1:0-26670 GCA_027563915.1 Erythroxylum rotundifolium | reverse complement strand
GAGATTAAACTAGGCTGATTTAGACAAATGTGATTTCTTGAAATTGTAGATCTTTCTCTTAGCTTTCCAACGGTATATAGTATAGGATTTTTGGACATAGGAGTCACAAGTTATGATTTTTATCGTCTTAAGTTGACCACAGATCGTCTGTGTTTATCATCTGTGGTTGACTATTTTATCGTCTTAAGTTGACCACAGATCGTCTGGGTTTATCGTCTGTGGTTGACTATTCCTTTCGTCTTAAGTTGACCACATATCGTCTGAAAACTATCGTCTGTGGTTGACTTTCCTTCGTCTTATGTTGGCTGCGCATCGTCTGCTTTGCTCATCGTCTGCTTTGCGCTTCGTCTCCTTTGCGCATCGTCTGCTTTGCGCTTCGTCTGCTTTGCGCATCGTCTGCTTTGCAATTCGTCTGGTGTACACTTCGTATGGTGTACACTTCGTCTAGTGTGCACTTCGTCTGGTGTATACTTCGTCTTGTGCACTTCGTCTACACTTTGTCTAGTGCACTTCGTCTGGTGCGCTTCGTCTTGTGCACTTCGTCTGCACTTCGTCTAGTGTACACTTCATCTGGTCTCGTGCACTTCGTCTGGTGCACTTTCTTTGCACTTCGTCTTGTGCACTTCGTCTAGTGTACACTTCGTCTGGTGTACACTTCGTCTAGTGTACACTTCGTCTGGTGTACAGTTCGTCTCGTGCGCTTCTTCCAGTGCACTTCGTCTCGTGCAGTTCGTCTGCCCTTCGTCTGGTGCACTTCGTCTTCTGCTCTTCTTCTGAACTTCGTCTAGTGTACACTTCGTCTAGTGTACACTTCGTCTGGTGTACACTTCGTCTTGTGCACTTCGTCTGCATTTCGTCTGGTGCACTTCGTCTTTTGCACTTCGTCTGCACTTCATCTAGTGTACACTTCGTCTGGTGTACACTTCATCTTGTGCACTTCGTCTGTGCTTCGTCTAGTGCACTTCGTCTGCACTTCGTCTCGTGCACTTCGCCTGTTGCACTTTGTCTGATTCTTTTGGCCCTAACTTCTTCATCTGACCTCCAAATGAAATGATTTTTGAAGCATAGGATTCCTAAGACATTCCCCTGTCTCTCCATGAATTTCATAGACCTTCTTTTCTGAACTCAAAAGAGGGGATTTAATCGATGTGAACGGATCGATTAAGAGAGTATGAGTTGGGTATTTTGTGAACCCGCTTCAGTGTTTTGAGGATATCGGGTATAGTGTTCAGTCTCGGGTTTATAAAAGCTGGTAGGGTTTTAACTATAACTTCTTTATTTCTGAACTAAGTTGAGTATTTTGACGTCCTTTGAAACTTCTATTGTTGGGGGGATGAATTGTGAAGGATTTGGAAGTTTCCCAAATCTATTCCAGAATTTAGGAGCGATGGGTCCTCCAGGCTGTTTCGACCTCTGAATGTTGGGTTTCGGAAATGGGGCCCAGCAAGCTCTTTCTTATTTAATCTAATGAATGCTAATAGGTTACATGCTATCATTAAAAGACCACCATTAAACCATTTACTGATAAGGTCATCACTCCATTTAATGATAATAAAACATGTTAAAACCATCTTTAATATAGCAAATCAATAATAAATGTGCAGCTGCACATTTAGTCCATTGAAAAACAAAGTTCTACCTCCATTAATCTTAAATAACTTTTTTTAATTTAGTTGGTCTGATTAATCAGGTTAAACCAAAGCCTAACCCATTTCTAAATGTTCAATTAGGCTTCTAATTAACAATTAACTAGTATAAGCCCAACATTCAATCATAGGCTTTAAAATATGTATTTGTATTTCTTATTTTACTTGGTAATCCTCCTACAAGTCAAGTGGGGAATCTTATTGGGCCTTGATAATTCAAGCTCTTAATTTAATCTCAGTAGAATTAATTTTACCTCATTAACTAAACGTCATTCCACTAAAGACAATTAGTTAAACTCTTGAATTATTAAATATTATGAGAACACATATTTCAAATAAGATGCCCAATTGCAAATCCTATCATGAACCTTATTATAGCCATCCTCACAATAAATGGCAAAATTACCGTTTTGCCTTATATTGGTTTTTCCTTCTAGAAATCTCGTTTTACTCTATGTGGTGATTAACACACAAGATCTCATCTTATTGTTAAGACTTGATGGATAGCTAATCCATCAAACTACTAGCGTTAGTTTAATCACCAATTTCCTTAAAACATTTAGAAGTGATGATATTATTATAAACTCTTTATCTGAGTGAATGTTCCTTGATACATATTTCAATTAATAATTGCAACATGAAGACACTAGATTAATACTCTGCAAAAATCCTTTCAGATGATATCAAGAATTATAATAAAACACATATGAGTTCACCACTCATTAAGATTGTGGTCTATAATAAACGAATGCTCAAGTTGTATGTTTAAGATTAAAGTAATAGTCTACTTTATTCTTAAAACATACTTGATTCTAAATTCATTTAATAGTGCCATTATCAATAGTCAACTACTATCATGACATGAAACTCATCATTCTCTTGAAGTAAACTCCTTTATATACATGAAGATAAATCGTAACAATATAGTCTAAACCATAATCAAGCGACCAACCTGATTATTCAACTGTGAATCCATTATTTTAGATTCTTATAATATATATGTTTCTGATACATCTCTATGTATATGTATATTACTTACAAAAGAATCTCAGTACCTTATGACTAGATATATAATGCTCATAAAAATCAAACTCTTTTATTTTTATTAATAATAAATATTTTCATTTGAAAATTGTAATTGGAAGAAGTAAATATACTTGCTTTTCAGGGCACTATATTTACTTAACTCCAACAAAGACTACTAAGTGTTATATTCTAGCTTCTGTCAGTAACATGTTGCAAAAGCAACTTGCTTGTATGAAAACTGCTACAGTAATGGTTCATCTCCTACGTGAGATGTTTATTATGAGGACCAGGTCTGCAAGGGTGAAAAATATCCAAACCTTTCATAATCTTAAACAAAAACCTGGTGAACTGGTGTGAGATTATATGCTTAAGGTAATCTTTGCAGTCACTGAGGCTGAGATACTTAGGCCGGACATGGATGTAGGAACAAAAATGATTATGATCATCAATAGCTTAAACTCTTATTTTCAGTAGTTTAAGTTGGACTATGAGCTCAACAACAAGGTTATACCTTGAGTAAGTTGATGAATACTCTCTAAAGTATGGAGGAGTTATTAAATATCAAGGCTTATGGCCATAAGCTAATATAGCATCTTCTTCTAAGCACAAGGGTATGGGTAAGCAAAAGAAGAAGGGTCTAATGAAAAAGAAGGCCCAAACAAGGTCCGGGCCCAACTCATGAAAATAAGTCCAAAGCAAACACCAAGGGAAAGTATTTCCAATATGGTGAGCAGGGTTATTGAAAATGAAACTACACGGTGTACCTTGATTCTTTCAAAAGCAAAAAAGGTATGGGTTTCCTAAGTTTTTTAGGAACTAGAAATATGGCATATTTTGATTATTGGATATTAGATTCAGGAGCCACTAACCATATTTGCAATTCTTTGCAAGGATTCCAGCAACGGAAAAGACTACATAAAGGCCAGTTTCGAGTCAAGATGGCATATGGATCCTATGTTTCAGCAGAATCAGTGGGAGTAGTTATCTTAGACTTTCCTAGTGGTCATAGGTTACATTTGGAGGATGTATATTACATTCCAATGGTTATAAGGAACATGAATTCTGTTTTTGTTTAATAAAATCTGATCATTCCTTATATTTTGGAAATATTGTTTCAATAATTGAGAATAAGGATTTTATTTGTAAAGCAGTAATTAAATAGGGATTGTTCTTTATAGAACCTATTACAGACTCATTAAACATCACGGAATTGATAAAAACTAAGACAATCCAATGTCTTTAGCATTAATTCAAAATTCCTGTGGCATATAAGAATAGGTTAAATCAATCAGAAAAGACATAATAGGTTAGTAAAGGATGGGATCTTTATAGGCTTAGATAAGGGTCCATTACCCACCCGTGAATCTTGTATTAAAGGAAAAATGACTAAGACCTCATTTCCTTCCAAAGGAAACATATCTGAATCTATGTTGGACCTGGTACAGACTAATGTGTGTAAGCCCATGAACGTACAAGCTAAAGGAAGCTATGAATACTTGATAACCATTATAGATGATTACTCTAGACATTACTATTTGTATTTGATCCATAAAAAGAGTTAGTCCTTTCAAAAGTTCAAAGAATACAAAGCTGAAGCTAAGAAGTAGCTAGGTAAACTATTAGAACAACTTCGATCGAATTGAGGTGTTCAGTACTTATCTAGAGAGTTCCAACAATATTTAATTGAAAACAGAATTGTTTCCAAATTTTTAGTTGTTTGAACACCTCAACAAAATGGTGTAGCTGAGAGGAGAAATAGGACTCTATTGGAAATGGTAAGATCAATAACTTCCTACGCTAGCCTTCGAGTATGTGTTTCATTATAATTCTAACGACAACTTATCTTGATAATTTTTCTCCATCCAAATCGGTGTCTAAAACACTTAAGGAGTTGTGGACTAGCTGAGTGCCTTCATTATGGCCCTTAAGGACTTGGGGCTGTCTAACCCATGATCTAAGACTTGAATCCACAAAAATGGAACCAAGGTTATTGTATGTTTATTTATAGGACATCTTACGAGCACTCAAGGTTACTATTTTTACAGTCTGTAGGGCAAGAAGGTATTTGTGTCTTCAAATGCAATCTTCCTAAAGGAAGAGTTTGTGAGAAATCACAAAGGAAAAAGAGAAGTATTACTCAAAGAGTTAGTTATTTCATCCAAAATAAGAGCTAATTTGGATATAGCAGAACATGATGTCAAAACGGATTCAGGAGTTGAATCAAAAGAGCAACCTAAACATCAAGTAATGCCTAGACATAGTGGAAGGGTTGTGAGAAAACCTAATCGGTATCTAAGTCTTGGAGAAGGCATTGTAGCCATCTGAGACCAAGAAGAAAAGGACCTCATTACGTATTCACAGGTTATTAATGGTGTTGATACAGAAAAATGGATTGAGCCGATAGAATCAGAAATAGATTCCATGTATGCCAATGAAGTCTGGATCCTTATAGATCCACCACTAGATGTAAAAGCCATAAGGTGTAAATGGATCTACAAAAGGAAAAAAGGATTAGATGGAAAGGTAGAGACCTTTAAAGCTAGATTTGTGGCTAAAGGCTATCCTCAAAAGGAAGGTATAAACTATGAGGAGACTTTTTCTCCAATTGCCATGCTAAAGTCCATCAGAATTCTTTTGGCTATAGTAGCCTATTTCCATTATGAAATATAGCAAATGGATGTGAAGATTGCATTTCTTAAAGGGGATCTTAAGGAGATCATTCATATGGCCTAACAAGAAGGATTCTTTAAGCTAGGTAATAAGCATAAGGTATGCAAATTGCAGAGGTCTATTTATGGACTTAAGCAAGCATCTAGGTCTTGGAACATTAGGTTTGATAAGTCTATCGATACATATGGGTTCATACAAAACGAAAATGAACCTTGTGTCTATAAAGGGAAACAAGACGACAAGGTTATTTTCCTAATTCTGTATGTTGATGATATTCTGCTCATTAGGAATGATGTAGGAATGTTATTTATGGTTAAAGGATGGTTGAACGAACAATTCTCAATGAAGGATTTAAGAGAGGCTAGCTAAGTTTTAGGAATCAAACTTATAAGGGATTGTAAGAACAAACTAATAGCTTTGTCTCAAATAACCTACGTTGAGAACATGCTTAATATGTTTGCCATACATGATTCCAAGAGCGATTTCACAGATACTAGACATGGAATCAATCTTTCAAAGGAGCAAGCACCTAAGACCCAAGAGGAGGTTGAACGCGTGCATAACATATGCTTCGACATTTGGAAGTTTAATGTATGCTATGCTTCGCACTTGAATGGATATCTGTTAGGTTGTGGGACTAGTAAGTAGATTCCAGTCCAATCCAGGAATAGAGCATTTGACTGCAGTTAAGTGCATACTGAAGTATCTTTGTAGGACGAAGAACTTAATACTTGTTTACTTTAGAAGTTATCTTATTCTGATGGGATATACGAATTCTGATTTCCAATCAGATGTTGATTATAGGAAATCAACTTCTGGCTCTATATTTGTTTTAGGAGGTGGAGCAATAGTGAGGAATATCAAACAATCTTATGTTGCTAATTTAACTATGGAGGCTGAGTATGTTGTTACTAATGAAGTAGCAAAAGAAACAGTGGAGGTAGTTCCTGAGGTAGAAAAGGCCATTAAACTTTATTGTGAAAATAGTGTGGCAGTGGCTAATTCTAAAGAACCTTAAAACTATAAAGTTGCTAAACATTTAAGATAATATAATGTGGTGATGTGAATGTTGTAAAGATTCCCACAGAGAAAAATCTTATGATCCATTTACAAAGAGCAGGGATGGGAATGAGGGATATGTCAAACTTGCTTTAGGGAAAGTGGGAGATTGTTGGAGTTGTGTAAATTTAGTGCCCGAAAAGCAAGTATATTTACTTATAACTTAATTTTGTTCTAGTTACTTTTGATAATAAAAATTTTAATTATTAATAAAACAAAAGAGTTTGGTTTTATATGTATGAGCCCAATAAAACAAGTCATAAGGTACCAAGATTCTTTTGCAAGGAATATACATATACATAAAGATATATGGGAAACATGTGTATCACTAAAATTTAAAATAATTGATTCACAGTTGAATAGTTAAGTTGGTTGCTTGATTATGGTTTAGACTATAGTTTTGCGAATTATCTCCATGTAAGTAAAAGAGTTTACTTCAAGGGATTGATAAGTTTCATATCATAATAGCAGTTGACTATAGATAATGGCACTATTAAATGAATCTGAAATCACGTATGTTTTCAAGAATAAAGTAGGTCGTTTCTTTAATCTTAAAACATGCACTTAATCATTCGTTTATTATGGACCACAATCTTTATGAGTGGCTAACTCATATGTGTTTCATTATAATTCTTGATATGATCGAAATGGATTTTTATAGAGTATCAATCCAGTGTCTGCATGTTGTACTTATTAATTGAAACATATATTAGGCAACATTCACTCGAATAAACAGTTTATAGTGATATCATCAATTGTAGATTTTTTTGGAGATTGGTGACTAAACTGGCGCTAGTAGTTTGATGGACTAGCTACCAATCAAGTCTTAAAACCAAGATGAGATCTTGTGTGTTAATCACTATATAGAGTAAAATGGGAGATCTAGAAGGAAAAATCAATATAAGGGCAAAACAATAATTTTACCCTTTATTATGCGGATAGTTATAATATGTTTCATATTAGAGTTTGCAATTGGACATCTTATTTGAAACGCGTGTTTTCATAATATTTAATAATTCAAGAGTTCAACTAATTGCACTTAGTGGAATGACATTTAGTTAATAAGCTGGAATTAATTCCAATGAGATTAAATTAATTCCGAGCTTATTGGAGCTGGAATTATATAAGTCCGATTAGATTTCCCATTTGGCTTCTAGGAAGGTTATCAAGCAAAGTAAGAAGTACAAGTAGAGATTTTAAAAACAATGATTGAATGTTGGGCTTACTTTAATTAGAAGCCCAAATAAACATTTAGAAATGGGCTAGAATTTGGTTTAATTTGATTAGTTAAATTAAATCAAAGTTATTAAAGATAAAAGGAGGTGGATTTTCGATTTTAATAGGCTGAATGTGTCGCTGCACATTGAGCATTGGTTTGCTACATTTAAGATGGTTTTTAACATGCTTTATCATTATTAAATGGAGTTATAAACTTATCATTAAATGGTTTAATAGTTGTCTTTTAATGATAGCATGTAACCATTTAGAATTTGTTGGATCAATGAAGAAAGAGGTGCATTTGATGGACCCTCTTCCTTCTTTCATCACAAAACCAAAACTAAGATGTATCATTTTAAGTTATTGGTTTCATATAGCAATCTTAAAACAAATGAGAAGAGTCTCATTTATTGGCTTCTTTATGATTGATTAAGGAAGGACGTGATGTACTGGATGCGCTTCACTTCTTTCTTTGAGGCTTAACTGCAATTGAGAGAAAGAATACAAGGGGTTGTTGAATTTTTATCTCTCTATCCTATCTTGCATAAGATAGCCAAAATTTGCATAAGAGGTGTCTCATCTTTAGCTTGCTTTTCTAAGGAAAAATCTCTCCAAGTTTTCTTCTCGTTTCCCACCAAAGGATCTTGTTAACCAAGTTATCTAAGGAGAATAAGTGGTAGATCAGATTGGTCAAGGACACACTAATAAGAAGACGATACATCACCTAGGAGAGGATACATTGCCAAAGTTAAGATAGAAGAGTGGGGAGTTAAAGTTGTAGCAAAGGAGTCTGTATATTTCTACCATCTTGTTCTTATGTTAAATATTTTCCTTACGCTGTATCATGTATGGCTTGACTTGTTGATTTAGTTATATTGTGTCTGCTGAAAATTTATTTCTGAAAACAAAGTTTTGAAATCTACCATTTTAGCCAAGTCTTGCATACTTAAGTTTTCAATCCAACAAGAACATAATATACACATTTTGCTTATCATATACATTCCTTGAATCCAAATCGATCATGTATTATAGTTATTACAATCCATTCACACAAAGTACAAAATGTCTCATATTATTTGATACAACTTAAGCAAAACATCTTCCAAGTATATCAAGTTCCTCATTGGCCATTGCAGTTGTCTCAGCCTTAAGTCTTTTTGTTAGAACCTACACGAAGCCAAAACCACCATGCTAAGCATATAGCTTAGTGGGGAATAACTAAATAAGATATAAAATGTTGACTAATTCTGACAATTGTCTAGTATTCAAATGCACTGAATTAAGTCATAACACAAACAATCTTTAATTATTCAAATTAAAGAGCAATCCAACATTAATTGCATTAGAACATAATAGAACATAGCAGGATATACTTACATCAGAAAAAAGCATATAAGTATTTTAGAATAGAATACTATTACATCATAGTAGAACGTAAAAGTTTTAGAATAGGACATAACTTGCATCAGATCAGAACTTAACTTATATCAGATCAGAACATAACTTGTATCAAATCAGAACTTAGCTTGATTCAGAACTGAACATAGATCAAGACAAGAACAGAATAGTCTACTAATCCGTTTTACATAAGTGGGTAAAGGGACCAAAACAGGAAAGACCTATGTCTCATTACCAAAAGATACCCAAGTGTCATTATTAGGAGACACTAGAGTGTTAATATCAGGAGACACCAAAATGTCAATATTAAGAGACATTGAAGTGTCAGTATTAGGAGACACCAAAGTGTCAACATAGAAGTGTGACAAGAGTAGCTGCAGACCCTTCTAGGCATGTGTATTCATCCACAACTAGGACTTGGCAATTTTAAAGTAAACAATTTCAGGTTTCAGAATCACTTGCAAAAGAAGTAGTGTATAACATATGTCTTTATTCTACTTTTCTCAAATTGAACATATACATGCACATCCAATCAAACTTAACATACCTTATGAGCATAAACATTTGCAATAATATACCATTTTTATGTGTTATGTATTTACACATTCCATATAATTACACTAATTTCCATTTTATAAACAATCATATTTAGTTCACATCCCATAAACCCTTTGAAGCACATTTGTATTCATTACGGCACATTCAACCTTAAACAAATCATACATTTCGACATTAGACACATTATTCACTAACCAAATATTCTTTAAGTAATTACCTTAATTATCAATCCATAGATACATTAAATTTTACTCATTTAATTTTTTATCATCTAGGTCCATTTACAACCTCAATTAAGTTCAATTAAACCATTATTAAGTACCTTAACATTATATAGTCTATCAATTGTCTAAAACTAACATTTTTTCCTTTCTAAGTACTACTCATGATCATGACAGAAGCTACTACATTTTCCCATAATCTTGAGATGGGTGCCATGATTGTGGCCTACCCATTTTGCTGCACATTTTCCAGATTTAACACCTTCATACCAAATTCCAAACACCTTCGTTTCTATCCTTATATCATATTTCAATTATACCTTAACTACATTTCATTTCGTTATCAAATTTATGTCGAAACCTAATTCAAAAATCATTTATTAGACAACTCACAAATCAATGCCTTTAATACATCAAAAATAAAAGCAAAATCTATCAAACAAGCACATTTTCCAAACCTAATGGTATCATCAACTCAACACCTATTCTATCCCAATTCAAACATCAAAGAATTTGTATTACTAGATACTGTCAAGTTTAGAATTGCCTTACTTATTTAACTTCAAATTCTGACTCCAAAGAAGCAATTAGTCAACAGAACCTTGAGGTGAAAACAAGGTAATTTTCAGACAAGATCAAGGACAACAATCAACTGGTTTTTTTGATTATTTTGTGAATGATTAACATGTATGTTTCATGTAACAATTTGGCTAGGGTTTAACCAAAATTCGGAGAGAAGGAGGAGGAGTTGTGGTGGTGAAATAATGGGGAAAGAAAGTAGAAACTTGTTGTTAGGATTTACCTCTTCAACATATTAGATCGGAAAATAAAACATGCATCGATTTGGAAGAAATGATAGATTTCAAAACATTTTAGAAATCAAAATTTTAGCGGAAGTGATTGAACCCAAAATTTCTATATTATTCAGTGGCATTTTTATAGTTTTTGTTGTATTTTTTGCTCTTTTTATTAAATATTACGTTTAATTTATTTCAAGTGCTTATTTTGAATTAACATAGTTTAAGGGTAAAATTGTCATAATTAATAAGTAATTTCACTTACTTGATTTATAGGACAATTGATATTGCAAATTATTCTTTTTCTTTGTAGGACACTAAAAAAGTAGAGCTAAGAGTGAAGACCAAGAAATCGTTGAGCCATTGAATCAAGGAAGAGAACCATTCGGGACAAGTTAGCCGTGGCAAACTCCTCACTTCGTCGTGGCAAAAGACGTGAATCAACAGCCAAGTGCTCCTGGAAAAATTTGGAACCTTAAAATCAGTAGCTCAAACGCTTTGGAAAAATTTGGCCGCGACGAACTCCTCGTTTCGCCGTGGTGAAACCTTCGAAACAGCAACCTAAAACCTAAGTCATTTTTGGAAAATCCATTCACCCATCCTTATAACCTAACCTGAAAATCATTAAAAAACCTATTTTAGGATAAGTAGTAGGAGGGGAGGTGGAAGAAACATTCCCACACAATTCCCTACATTTTACTTCATCATTTTCTTTGCAAAAATACATCTCCTTCTCCTTTCACATTTTCTTCCATTGTCAAACCTCCATCATGGGTGATTCAAAAGCATTCCGTGTTATGAAGTTTCTGAGTTCTATAAGCAGCTAGATGTTTCTTTTCTTCTTGAAGGTGCAGAGATGGCTTGAGTTCAATGGGCTAAAAAAGGGGAGTAGCTTAATCCATAGTTCAGCTATGAGTTTATATATCCTAGGTCTAGGATTTATGATTTGTAGATGAACTATTTGATTATAGTTTTAATAAGTGTCAGATATTCATTATGTGTTGGATGGATTGGTTACTGTAGAATTTTGAGCTTTAATGTATGAAGTTTCATATATGTCTATTTGAAATCTTTTTGATTCTCTATTATCTTGCATAGTTGTGCTTGATGTTTAGATGATTTTAAATTACATTTGACTGATTGCAATAGCTAATCCTACTACACACACTAAGAGCACTTAACGGGATTCTAAAAAAAGTAGTTTCACTAATTAAGATTCTAGACTTGAAAAGTCTTGCAAGGTCCAAAATTTTGAAACTTAGTGATTTCTATTTTCTCTTTAATCATTTTGGACAATGATAACCAAAACTCACTTTCAAGAGGACTTTATCATTATATAGTCTTTTTGTTTTTCAACCTTCAGTTTTATATCTCCCTAAAATCCAAAAACATTTGTTTTTACATTTAAATTAGTTCTATCAATCGTTTTGAAAATCAAAAACCCCCTTTCCTCCAAATTAGTTTGCATAGGATGACATTAGGTTAATTTAGATTCAATTGTTTAGGTTTTGGTTAACTGAACGACCCGAGGTTGCACCCTATAGTGCACTTCTTGGAATTCTTTGATTCAGCCTCCAAGAGCCTAACGTAACAAAGGGTTAAATCAAATGGCGCCATTGCTGGGGAACCAAGCAATTGGTTCTCTAGGTTAACTTCTATTGTATTTGCTGTTGAGGATAGTTAAGAGTGTTTAGATTGCATTTTAGATAGTTTAGTTTCACACCTATTAGTAGTATAGGTTTTCATTTTGATTTAGCATCTGAATTTTTGCAAACACGATATAGATACTGATTTCTTGCAATTTCCAATTTTAGTATTTTATTTCTGCATAGTTTAGAGTCTATTTATTGCATTCGGTGTAAGTTCGCCATGGCCAACTATTTGTTTCACTGCGGCCAACTCTTCAAGTTCTTACGAGGATCCCTTTCAGGAAATTTACTTAGTTTTTAAATTTCTTTTAAAATTTTCCTTTGCATGCCCTGGAAAATCACACTCCTAACCTTAGACCCTGAAATTAAGAAAAACCTGTTAAAAGTTAGGAAGGAAAAGAGAGTACAGGGGACAAGCAAGGTAGTGGAGTGTATCTTGTCGAGTAGTGAGAGTGAATCATTAGAAAGAGAGACAATAGCTAAAAACCCTGTTAATCTGCAACGCCAAAACCTTAATGCTAATCAACCTAGAAATGGTGATAATGGAGGTAATAGAGAGTAAGAGAGAATTGGTGAGAATAATGGAAACCTTAGAAGGAGGACCATTAGGGAAGATATAACCTCTGATGTTAATAATGATCCTTTTACTACTTCTTTCCCTAATTTTGATGTGAATTTTGAGATGAAAGGATTGTTTATTAACTCTCTTCCTAAATTTCAAGATTTGAAAGGAGAAGATCCATAAATTCACCTACAACCACTATTATGATTTGTCAGAGCTTGAAACCCATGGGTGTTTCTCTAGATTAAGTGCTGTGGAATGTTTTTCAACTATCATTGGAAGGAAAAGCAAGCAAGTGGTACATGAGTCTTCTGAGCCATGTGGCAAATGCTTATCACAGTTGGGTAAATTTGAGGAAGACATTTTGGAGAAGTATTTTCCTACTTCCAAAACTTCATCTATGAGAAAGGAAATCTACTCGGCTCGACAGGACTTTGATGAGTCTCTCTATGATTATTGGAACCATTTTCAAGATTTATGGCCATGGTGCCCTCACCATCAAATACCAGATGAGTAGTTGGTACAGTATTTTTATGATAGGCTGAAGAGTCAAGACAAGGGTATGTTAGATGCAGCCTCAAGAGGTTCACTGATAGACCTCACCGTTAAAGAGGCTTGGGATCTAATTAAGAAGATGGCTCTTTAGAAGGTAGACTCTTTAGGAGAAAATGACTACTTAGCTGGCCCTCATTACTGCGGAGTTGAAAAATATGAGTGTGCATCATCCACAAACACCTATGGACCTTACTGTACCAAGTTGTGAAACTTGTGGGTCTGTGATGCATGTTGCTAGTGTTTTCCCTAATCGATATGAAGAGGTATCTGTTGTGCATCAGGGGAGGTCAAATTACAAGTAGGACCTATACTTTAATACATATAATGAGGGATGGAAGGCAAACCCTTGGTTTAGTTGGAGAAATGATGAGAGAGGACCTTCAAGCAAATTTCAGAGAAGTGGAGGGGCTGGCCCATCTACTAACTTGTTCCCAAACTAACAAAAATCTTTGACTATTCCATAAAAGGGTAACACAAATCGACTCTTGCACAATATGATGGCATTGACGAAAAATGAGAGGACTTCTAATGACAACCAGTTCAATTCTATAGCCTCTCTGATCCAACAAGATTCATTTAAGAATGCTGCTAGATTCAATGCTTTAGAGAAAAGGAGGGAGCAGTAGTAAAAAAAGATGAAAAATATCAACTCCTATCTCACTTAGTTATCTAATAATATGAGTGAGCAATAAGCAAAGAGCAGTGGCACTCTTCCCTCAAACACTGTTATAAGTCCTAAGGGCCTGAATTCCATCACTTTTTGAAGTGGGAAGCAAGAGAAATTCCAAGATTTGGATGAGAAAGTAGTAGAGGAAGAGATTGAATATGATGAGTTGTCTTCCATACCAGAAAAGACGAACAATTCTGAAAGCGCAAAGAGAAAGCATTATTGGCTGGGAAGAAGTCCACAATTTTGAATAACAAAGGAACAAATCTTGAGAGCAACAATGAACAAGCCATAGAAAGGGAGCAAGATGAGTCAAACAAGCATGGAGCTAATAAAGCCAATGATAAGGAGGAAATTTTCAAAGACCTTCCCTTCACTGATTCTTATTTGATGAGAAAAAGAATGACTGACACTAAGCATGAAAAAGATGTTACTGATTTGATTAATAGACTGGAAGTTAATATTCCTTTGCTTAATCTTGTGAAACAGGTTCCAGCTTATGCTAAATACCTTCAAGACCTGTGTACTCATAAAAGGAAATTTAGGCCAAATGAGAGAGTTCAAGTAAGCTCAAATATGTTTGCTCTTTTTAAACCACAACTTCCTCTGAAATGCCAAGACCTTGGATCTTTTACCATCCCTTTTACCTTAAGTAAAGTAACCATAGGGGGAGCTTTGCTAGATCTAGGGGCAGCTATAAATGTAATGTCTAAGTCAATCTACACTTCAATGGGAGTTAAAACTCTTAAGTCTACCACAGTAGTACTCCAATTGGCTTATAGGTCTATTAGGTATCCTAAGGGAATTATAGAGGATATTTTTTCCTGCTAATTTTTATGTGCTTGATATGTCCTCTGAACCTACACATGACACCACTTTGATTCTAGGTAAACCTTTCTTAAGAACTACTAATATCGTGATTAGTATGAAAGAAGGCACCATTACAATGGAAGTAGGTGATCAAAAAGTTTGTTTTAAGAGGTATGAAGCAATGAAACATCCATATGAAGACTATTCACTTTTGGATGTTAACATGATTGATGTTGTAGTTGATGATGCTTGCTCTGCATTAGAATTTCAATAGAGTTCCTTTTATTCTGAATTGTGTTCACTTGAATCTATTGTCAGTGTGACCCCCTTTGGTAAAGGTTTTCTGTTAATGTTTCAAGTGATTCTGGCATCGTGGAGGAGCACTCAGATGAGGGAAGTGACAAATTTATTTCATTGCAACAAGAATCTCAGACTAAAGGAGACAGCATGGAAACTTGCTATCCATCGGTTGAAAATTAGGGAAGAAAACTTTTCTCTCTTGATCTTCATGAATTAATACTTTCTGTTGTGCAACCACCTATAATTGAATTGAAACCACTTACCCCCTACTCCAAAGTATGCTTTCCTATAGTCAAATGAGCGATTACCTATTATAATTGCCAATTCCCTGTCTAGTAGTGGGGAAGATAGACTCCTTAAGGTTTTGAAGAGCATAAGAGGGCTATAAGGTGGATTTTAGCAGACATACCTGGGATTAGTCCAGCTATTTCCACACACAAGATTCTACTCAGTGAGAGTTCCAAACCAGTGAGACAACCCTCATGAAGATTGAACTCATTTATCTTAGATGTTGTTAAGAAAGAAATAACCAAACTTTTGAGTGTTGGGATCATTTATCCCATATCCGATAGTGATTGGGTTAGTCTGATCCATGTAATACCTAAAAGGAGTGGGGTCATTGTAGTAAAAAATCATAGGGATGAGCTAATTGCTACGAGAGTGCAAAATTCCTGGCGTGTGTGCATAGACTATAGGAGATTAAATGATGCAACACGAAAAGATCATTTTCCCGTTCCCTTTATTGACAAAATGCTAGAGCAATTTGCAGGCAAATCCCACTATTGTTTGCTTGATGGTTTCTCTGGGTACTTTCAAGTACCTATTGCACTAGAGGACCAATATAAAACCACTTTTACATGTCCTTTTGGTACCTTCGCTTATCGAAGGATGTCTTTTGGTTTATGCAATGCCCAAGAGACTATCCAGCATTGTATGATGGATACTTTTGTGAATTTTTAAAAGAATGCATGGAATCTTTATGGATGATTTCACTGTGTATGGTGGTTCTTTAGATAATTGCCTTGCTAGTCTTGAAAAAGTTTTTAAACGATGCATTGAGAAGAATTTGATTTTGAAGTTTGAAAATGTCACTTCATGGTTAATAAGGGCATAGTGCTAGGTCATTTGATTTCTAGCAAGGGAATTGAAGTTGATAAAGCTAAGATTGAGGTAATATCGTCATTGCCTTATCCTGTCTGCGTTAAAGATATAAGATCATTTTTGGGTCATGCAAGATTCTATAGGTGTTTTATTAAAGATTTTAGCAAGATTGCAATACCTCTTTTGAAGCTTTTACAAAAAGATGTTAAATTTGACTTTGATGATTCATGTAGGAATGCCTTTGATGAGTTAAAGTCTCAACTTATTTAGCCTCCTATACTTGTGGCCCCTGATTGGAGCTTACCTTTTGAGCTTTCTTGTGATACTTCTAATTGTGTTGTAGGAGTGATGTTAGGCTAAAGGCGGGAGAAAATATCAAGAGCAATTGCCTATGCCTCAAAGACACTGGATGCAGCTTGACTCAAGCCCTTTTGTTCTTACCATTGGAGGCTAAATCAAAAATATTTTTCTTAATCCTAAGGATTGCAGTATAGAATGCAACCTCAGGTTTTCTTACTTAATTGGAACCAGATGAATGGAACTAAGCTGGCTTATATGTTATGGTATGCAAACAAAATTAGCAAGGAATAGGGGGGTTTAAATCTTTGGAAATTTGGACAAAAACAAGCGAATTGTAAGAAAATGTAATGAAAAGTATATTTTTTTGGGATCTTGGGAATAGAAAAGTAATAAAATGTAAACAACGATCAAATAAGGATAGTATCCTCTTGAAAATGAGCTTTATTTATCATAGTTCAAAACGAATTTTTATGGGAGTGAATCACTAAGTTTTAAAAGGTAAACCTTAAAGAACTCTTTAAGTCTAAGGTTTCAATCAATGAACTCGATTTATTAAAACCTTATTAAATGCTCTAGTGTGTGCAATGGGTAAGCTAATGTAATAAGTCATTTTGGGATCTAGAATCATCTTAATATCAAACATAACTAGGCAGATAAAAGAGAATTAACCAAATCACAAATAGACATATACGAGACCTTATATATTCAAGCTCCAAGTTCTATGTCAACAAATCCCAATAACACATTAAATGTCTAATACTTGATTAAAATCTAATCAAGAATATTTAACTACAAATTACAAATCCTAAACCTAGGAGTTCATAATAATGTAGCTGAACATAGAATGAACTACTCCCCTTTGAAGCCCATTGAACTCTAGCTGTTGCTATATTTTTAAGAGGAAAGAGGTGGCTCACATAGCATTACTCTAGGAAAATTCACAACCAGGAACTCATCGGAAGCATCCAAGGTAGTAGCTTTCGGTGGAGGAGTTGACGATGAAGTAAAGGAGAGTGAAAGATGGTAATATCTGAAGGTTTAGAGAGAGTGAGAGTGTTTTTGCTTGTTTCTATTCTGGCTCCCCTTTAACCTAAAATGTTAGGTTTTTAAAAGAAATGGGTTAAGGATCGGGTTGCATAGTGGGTAAATTTCTGAAAATGGTTCAAGTATTCAAAGGTTCACTGTGGTAATAGATAAGTTCGCTACGACGAACTTTTCCAGAAAGTTTTATCTACATTGTTGGCCCTTTCGCCGCGGCAACAGAATAAATCTTCACCGTGGCGAACTTGTCCCAAAAGTTTTGCTTGGAATTCTTCATTCTTTGCTGCAGCGACACATCCTTTTCTCCAGGACAAACTTCTTGTTGCATTTGTTCACTTGTTGACTTGAATTTAGCTCTTTCCTTGACTCTACATCTTCTTCTTGAGTCTCTTCTCCTTTAGTCTCCTACAATGAATAAATGGTAGTTTGTAGTATCAATTGTTCTCAGAAAATTAATTAGTACAATTAATACTGATTTGTGACAAATTTTACTCTTAAACTACATAAAATAAAGGCAGACACTCAAGAATCATGAAAATGTCATCAATTTATATAATAAACTTGGGCTTAATCAAATTCCCCCACACTTAGACCTTTGTATTCTTGGACAAAGTTTAAAAGAAACGAAGAGACATCAGTGCAAAGAACAACCTGACAATGTTTAAAATAAGAACTATAATTTTTAAAATCAAAAGGGCTTTTTAAGGTTGTAATGCATGGAAGGCTAGATGAAATGGACGGAATAGGCGGAAGAAGAAAGAAAAAAAAAAGAGTACAAGCACTATAAGTATGAAATAATGTCAACTGTAAGACAATATTTGCACAAACGACAACATAACCTATATTTTTTGAAACATAATATTTTGTTTTGAGTGTTCTTTTAGAATGAGAAAATTTTCTTTTGAGAATATATATTTTTCTTTTCTTTTCTCTCTCCTTTTTTCTACCGAGAATATTTTCTTTTTCTTTTCTCTCTCCTTTTTTCTACTGAGAATATTTTCTTTTGATTTTTTTCAATAACCAATTTCATGAGATAACTATAAGAGAATGAGAAATAAAATATTGACACCATAAGAAAATGTGTGCATGTACTCAAAAATATGGCTCAAGGGGCTAACAATGAATAAGTGTTTATGGGTTTTATGTTTGAGTTAACAGGGTTTTGAAAGAATGCCTCTATCATGTTAACAAAATTCTAGTTCTTCAAGCTTTGATTAATAATTAAAACAAGTTCTAGAGAGATATGAAATTAAGCAGATACACATAACAATGAAAGAATTCAGGCCCAAATATCCTTCCAACAAGGGTAATATCTCAATTAACAATCTCAAGAACTAAAAACATATAGTGCTACTTTGTGTTGAAAATATTAAAAATGAAATTAGCCAAAACCGACTATCATTTAAAGAATAGAAGGTATTTTCAAAAACATAGGGTCGCTTTGAAACTTATAAAATCATACAAGAGTGACAAGAATCTAATTAGGGAGAATTGTTGAATGAGAGAATGGTGCCGTGGCAAACTAGTCAGTATGCAAATGTTTCCACAATAAAGAAATAATTTGCTACCGCGAAAAGGTCTAGTTCTGCACATTGCCGCAGCAAAGACAGGGTGCACCATGGTGAAAACTCATACACCAAGTCTAAAATTTGACATTATCCACAACAGAAAACAAGAATGGAAATTGAAACATCCCCTACACCTAAACATCATATTGTCCCCAATATTGAAAAAATTAAAGCACAATCAATAGTACGTAACTTTTCCAACTTGAATATATATAGCATGCTTCAGAATGATTATTCATAGCAAAATGAAGGCAACAAACAGAACTAAAAAGGGGTATTATTGAATCGAAAATTACTATCAAACTAAAAACTAAGCTACTTTTCCTACTGGTTTAGTTTCTCCCCCATACTTACTTAACAAACTAATGCACCAAACATGTCATAAACAATCATAAGGAAAAAGTAAATAAAGAAGTCAAGGAAAGAAACAACCTGAGATTTACAGAGGTTTCTGGTTCTCATACTAAGGCTTCAAGAGATATGATTAACCTTGAGCTTAGCTCCAGTCTCTTCATGTAGAAGCTCCACCATGTCAAAATCATGCACTTTTGTCACTGTGTACGGCCCATCCCAGTGAGTATTAAATTTTCCTCACTTAAAAGTGAAACGAGCCTTAAACAGTAACACTTTATCTCCCTATTTGAAGTCCTTCCTTAAGATGCCTTTATCGTTAACAAACTTGGTCTTTTCCTTGTAGATTCTAGAGTCCTCATACACTGCTAGCCTCAACTCTTCTAATTCTTGCAACTATAACTTTCTCTCCATCCCAGAAGATTCTAAGTCCATATTGCACTGCTTGCTGCCCAATAAGCTTTATGTTCCAACTCCACTAGCAAATGGCAAGCCTTTTTATAAATGAGGTGGTATGGAGACATCTTGATTTGTGACTTGTAGGTGGTTCGATAAGCCCATAGTGCTTCTTTTTAGTGCAAACTCCAATCTTTCTTTGATGGATTTACAATCTTCTCTAAGATATGCTTTACCTCCTGATTAGATATCTCATCCTGACCATTGCTTTGGGGGTGATATGCAATGGAGATTTTGTGAGTGACTCCAAATTTTGAAAACAGATTGTTAACTACCCTATTACAGAAATGTGCACCCCTATCACTTATCACAACCCTTGGAATCCCAAACCTACAGAAAATGTTGGACTTAAGAAATTTAAATACTGTTTGGGCATCATCTTTCCTAGTAGGCACAACCTCTATCTATTTTGACATATAGTCTATGGGTAGAAGGATATATAGAAAACTAAAAGATGGAGCGAAAGGACCTATGAAGTCAATTCCCCAAACATCAATGATTTCGCAAAAAGGTAAAGGTTGCTGAGTCCTTTCATGTCTTCTTCCTAACCCTCAAAACATTGACAGTTGTCACAAGACAGTAAAAAATCAGAGTCTATAATTTTTCTAGATGTTCTCCTTGCACTGAAATGCACCCCACAAACCATAGAATGGCAACCTGAGATAATGGCATCACATTATTCATTAGGTACACATCTCCTTATTACTTGATCATTACATATTCGCCATAGCTGAGAAGCAGCCAAAATGTAATGCTTCGCTTCGCTTCTAAGCTTTTATGCCTGTGACTTAGACATAAAAGGTGGGGCGAGTCTAGTCATAAGGTAGTTTACAATGTGTTCATACCAAAGCTCTTTTCAAAATAAAGCACATAAAACTACATCAGGAAAAGAATCATAAGTAAGCTCGAAAGAGTTTACTCCCATTGTATCCTCTGGTAGCCTACTCAAGTGATCGACTACATTATTTGCTGCTCCTGGCCGGTCCTTTATCTTAACATCGAATTATTGAAGGAGTAATGCCCATATTATCAATCTTGTCTTAGATTGTAGTTTCTTGAGAAGGCATTGGACAACTGCATGATCAGTGAACACAGTGACATGAGAATTTAACAAATAAGCCCTAAACTTCTCTAAAGCAAAAACTACTACAAATAGCTCTTTTTTTGTTATTGTGTAGCTAATTTGAGCTGCATCTAACCTTTTTGAGGCATAGGCAATTACTCTTGATATTTTCTCCTTCCTTTGGCCTAATATAGCTCCTACGACACAATTAGAAGCATCACATGAAAGCTCAAAAGGTAAGTTCCAATCAGGGGTAACAAGAATTGGAGGAGAAATAAGTTAAGATTTTAACTCATCAAAAGCATTCCTACATGAATCACTAAAGTCAAATTTAGCATCTTTTTTGTAAAAGCTTTGAAAGAGGTAATGCAATCTTGCTAAAATTTTTAATAAAATGCCTATAAAATCTTGCATAACCTAAAATTGACCTAATGTCTTTAACACAGACAAGATAAGGCAATGAAGATATTACCTCAATCTTAGCTTGATCAACTTCAATTCCCTTGCTAGAAATCAAATGACCTAGCACTATGCCCTTATTAACCATGAAATGACATTTTTCAAAGTTCAGAATCAAATTCTTCTTAATGCATCGTTTCAAAACATTTTCAAGAGTAGCAAGGTTGTTATCAAAAGAACCACCATACGCTGTGAAATCATCCATAAAGACTTCTATGCATTCTTCTAAAAATTCACAGAAAATAGCCATCATAAAACATTGGAAAGTCCTTTGGGCATTGCATAATACAAAAGGCATCCTTTGATAAGAGAAGGTACTAAAAAGACACGTAAAAGTGGTTTTATCTTGGTCCTTTAGTGCAATAGGTGCTTGAAAGTACCCAGAGAAACCATTAAGAAAATAGTAGTGGTATTTCTCTGTAAGCTGCTCTAGCATTTGGTTAATAAAGGGAAGGGAAAAATGATCTTTCCGTGTGCCATCATTTAATCTCCTATAGTCTATGCACACATGCCAGGAATTTTTCACTCTTGTAGCAATTAGCTTAACCCAATCATTTTTTACTACAGTGACCCCACTCTTTTTAGGTATTAGATGGATCGGACTAACCCACTCACTATCAGATATGGGATAAATGATCCCAGCACTCAAAAGTTTGGCTATTTCTTTCTTAACCACATCAAAGATAAGTGGGTTTAATCTCCTTTTGGGTTGTCTCACTAGTTTAGAACCTTCACTTAGTAGAATCCTATGCGTGAAAATAGCTGGACTAATCCCAGGTATGTCTACTAATGTCCACCCTATAGCCCTCTTATACTCTTGCAAAACATTAAGGAGTCTATCTTCCTCACTGCTAGATAGGGAATTGGTAATTATAACAGGTAATCGCTCATTTGACTTAAGGAAAGCGTAATTTAAAGTAGGGGGTAGGGGTTTCAATTCAATTACAAGTGGTTGCATAACAAAAGGTATGAATTCATAAAGTCCAAGAGAGAAAAGTTTTCTTCGCTGAATATCAACTAATGGTGAGAGAGGTTCCACGCAGTCACCTTCAGTTTGAGATTCTTGTTGCAATGAAATGACTTCATCACTTTCCACGTCAAGATGACCCTCCATGACGCCAAAATCACTTAAAACATTCACAAAAAACCTTTCCTAATATGAACAACAATATCAATCATGTTAACACCCAAAAGTGAGTAATCTTCATATGGACGTTTCATAGCCTCATACTTGTTAAAACTCCCCTGTTGATCTCCTACCTCCATAGCGATTGTACCTTCTTTCATGCTAATCTTTAAGAAGGGTTGATCTAGAATCAAGGAAGTATCCTATACAACTTCGAAAGACATTTCAAGCACATAAAAATCAGCTAGGAAAACTAAACCTTTGACCTGGATCAAAATATCCTCTATAATGCCCACAGGATGCCTAATAGACCTATTAGCCAATTGGAGAACTACAGATGTAGACTTAAGATTCTTGACTCCCAATGATTGATAAATAGACTTAGGCATAACATTAATGGATGCCCTTAGATCTAACAAGGATCCCCTTATGGTAACTTTTCCTATGGTGCAAGGGATAGTGAAAGATCCAAGGTCTTAGCATTTTACAGGAATTTGAGGCTTGAATAAGGCAGACACATTCGAGCTTTCTTGGACACATTTAAGCTTACTTGGACTCTTTCATTTGACTTAAACTTCCTCTTATGGGTGCACAGGTCTTTAAGGTATTTGGCATAAGTAGGAACCCATTTCTTAAGATCAAGCAAAGGAATATTGACTTCCACTTTACTAAACAATTCAATGATATCTTTTTCATACTTAATGTCAATCATTCATTTGCTCGTCAAATATGAATTAGGAAAAGGAAGGTCTTGAAGATTTACCTCCTTACCATTGGCTTCATTGGCTCCATGCTTGCTTGATTCCACATACTCCCTTGTTGTTCCTTGTTCCTTATAACTCTCTGAATTAGCTTCCTTGCTCCTTGATTCAAACTTCTTTTCAGTTAAAAGCAACTTTTCTTTAAAGCTTTCAAATTTTTTGGTTCTATCCTTTGCTAAAGGCAATTCTTCACTCTCAATCTCCTCTTCGCCTACTTCCTCATCTTGATTTTTGAACCTCACTTGTTTCCCACTTCGGAGAGCTATGCATTTAAACTTTTGGGGTTGATAACGGTGTTTGAAGGGATAGCTCCACTACTTCTTGCTTGACTCTCACTCATGTTATTAGACAATTGGGTGACAAAGGAATTGATATTTTTAGCTTTTATTTCCCATTGGTCCATTCTCTTTTCTGGAGCACTAAACTGAGTAGCATTCTTTGATGAGTCTTGCTAAATTAGAGAAGCTATGGCATTGAACTAATTATTGTTAGAATTCATTTCCTCCTTCATCAAAGTCATCATATTATGTAGCAGTTGGTTGGTGTCCTCCTTGGGTGGGATGGTCAGGGCTTGTAGATGGTTGGGGAACTGGTTAGCGGAACTGATGGTTAGGGAACTGGTTAGTGGAAGTATCAGCTCCTCCCCCTTGATGAAATTTATTTGGTACCCTTCCCTCTTCGTTTCTCCATCAAAACTTGGGGTTTGCCTTCCATCCCTCATTATAAGTGTTGGAGTAAAGGTCCCATTTCGGACATGTCTGCCCTAGATATACTGTAGACACCTTTTCATATCATTCGAGACAAACACTGGATATGTGCATGACTGACCCACAAGTATCACAACTGGGTGCAGTAAGATCCATAGAAGATGTAGGGTGATGCACATTCATATTATTCATTTCTGCAGTGATGAAGGATAATTGTGAGGTCACTGTACTCTCCAAAGAGTCAACTTTTGACTCTAAACTCTCCATTCTTTTAGATTAGACTATTATGGGGCCCAACTCATGCACTGCTCTAGTCTCCCTAACACTGTACTGTTAATGATTCAAAACCATCTTCTTGATCAAATCCTATGCCTCTGTAGCTGTAAGATCAATTAAAGAACCTCTTGATGCCGCATCCAACATACCTTTATCTTGACTTTTCAACCCATCATAAAAATACTACACTAACTGCTCATCAGGTATCTGGTGATGGGGGCATCTGGACAATAGATCTTAGAGGCGGTTCCAAAAATCGTAAAGGGATTCATCATAAACTTGTAGTGCTAAATAGGTCCCTTTCCTCATCAATGAAGTTCTAGAGGCTGAAAAATATTTTTTCAAAAAAGCTTTCCTCAAATTTTCCTAACTATGGTAGGCATTTGCCACATGTCTCTGAAGACTCATATACCACTCCCAGGCTTTTCGTTCCAGTGATAAATGAAAAACCTTCAATAGTACTTGATCAAGTGAGGCTCTCACCGGCTTCATACTCTGACAAATCATGGACAAAGATTTCAAATGCATGTAGGGATCCTCTCCTGTCAATCCATGAAATTTAGGAAGAGAGTTAATAAGAAATCCTTTAACTTTAAAATTAACATCAAAATTAGGACAGTAAATGGATCAATGGACATCAGAAGTAGTTGCTTCCCTAATAATCGTTGATTCCCATTATTCTCTCCAATACATTCATGCTCCCCATTACCTCCATTATCACCATTCCTAGGTTGGTTATCATGAAAGTTAGGGTTTTGCAGTAAAGCTGGGTTCTCAGCCATGATTACTCTATCTATTGACTCACTCTCACTCCTTAGCTAACTAGACTTTTCTTCTCTTCTTTCCTTCCTAATCTTTCATAACCGTCTCTCAATTTTAGGATAAAAGGTAAAAGTTTGACTTTCTTGGGCATGCACGAAAACAATTTCAAATAGGACTAAAATGAAATAAAAAGTACAAAAAAATTCTTGCAAGCACACAAAGTCAAATAAAAAGGTGAAATGTGAAGGACGCAAGTGTGTGGCGTATGAAAGTGTGTGTAACAGTAAAGTGTGCAATTAAGTATGTATGTATAAAAAAGCAACAAAGAAATGTTCAAAACTATGCTGTGTAAAATTGCTAAGTATGTAGCCTACAAAAAGTAAAAATTTATGCTAATGAAAGAAAGTGTAAACTATCGATAAGTATGACGTTAAACTATCTAAGATGCAATCTAACTTAAAGAAAATGACAATAGCTAACTTAAAGAACCTACTGCTTAGCTCCCTAGCAACGACGCCATTTTGACTCGAGCCCTTTTGTTCTTACCCTTGGAGGCCAAATCAAAAATATTTTTATAATTCCAAGGATTGTAGTATAGAATGCAACCTCGGGTAGTTTCACTTAATCGGAACCAAATGAATGGAACAAAGCTAGCATATATTTCATGATATGCAAACAAAATTAGCAAGGAAGAGGGGGGTTTAAATCCTTGGAAATTTGGACAAAAATAACTGAATTGTAAGAAAATGTAATGAAAAGTATTTTTTTAAGATCTTAGGAATAGAGAAGTGATAAAATGTAAACAATTATAAAATGAGGATAGTTTCCTCTTGAAAACGAGCTTTGGCTATCATAGTTCAAAACGAATTTTTACGGGAGTAAATCCCTAAGTTCCAAATGGTAAACCCTAAAGAACTCTTTAAGTCCAAGGTTTCAATCGCTGAACTCCATTTGTTAATAGGTAGATAAAAGAGAATTAACGAAATCACAAATAGACATATATGAGACCTCATATATTTAAGCGCCGAGTTCTACATCAACAAATCCCAATAACACATTAAATGTCCAATACTTGATTAAAATTTAATCAAGAATATTCAACTACAAATTACAAATCGTAAACCTAAGAGTTCACAATAATGTAGCTAAACATGGAATAAACTACTCCACTTTGAAGCCCATTAAACTTTAGCCGTTGCTACATTTTCAAAAGGAAAGAGGTGCCTAGCCGAGCATTACTTCAGGAGAATTCACAATCAGAAACCCATAGGAATAAGTCATTTTGCAGTAGCTTACCCGCTTTGCAACTCAATCCACAACCTATTTCTTTTAAAAACCTACCATTTTAGGTTAAAGGGGAGCTGGCACAGTAACAAGCAAAATCACTCTCACTCTCTCTCTAAACCTTTGTACACTACCAGCTTCCACTCTCATCCACTCACCAAAATAGCTTTCGAGCTAATGTCGGGAAGTCTCGGCAACGTCCGTGGGATGACATTCCAACTGTGCCTCTATAACATTCAAAATATTCACATGTTACCAAATGCACGATTAGAAATATTA
>JAOSBO010097086.1:0-26673 GCA_027563915.1 Erythroxylum rotundifolium | reverse complement strand
ACTCACTTCTTCTTCCTTCCTTCTTATATTCTCTTTTCCTTTCCTACCTCATTAAGGCCCAACTAACACATTTAATCACAGTCCTTGTATAGGGACTGTTTCGGCCCCCGAAGGTGCACCATTGATGCCTAGCGACCGTCCCAAGGGACTGTTTTGGCGACCGGGCCAAACAGGTTATTTTTCCCACAAAAGATTCCCAACGTGCTGATTTTCACACCGAAGGTGCCCAAAGGGCTACTTTTCCCACCCAAGGTGCATAACGACCATGCCAAGGGACCATTTCGGCCACCGAAGGTGCAATAAGGTGCTGATTGTCACACTGAAGGTGCCTACTGACCGTGCAATGGGACTGTTTGGGCAATTGAAGGTGCACCAAGGTGCTGATTTTCTGACCAAAGGAGCCCAACGGGCTACTTTTCCCACCGAAGGTGCCTACCAACCCTACCAAGGAACTGTTTCAGTCACCGAAGGTGCACCATGGTGCTGATTTTCCTACCAAAGGTGTCCAACTGGCTATTTTTCCGCTGAAGGTGCCTACCGATCACGCCAAGTTGTCTACTGATCATGCATAGGGACTATTTCGGCCGATGAAGGCGCACCAAGGTGTTAATTTTCCTAACGAAGGTGCCTAAGGGGCTGTTACTCCTATCAAAGATGCCTACCAACCACACCAGGGGATTGTTTTTGCCACCGAAGGTGCACAAAAGGTGCCTAGCAACTGTTCCAGGGGACTATTTCGGCTACCAAAGGTGCACCAAGGTATTGATTTTCCCAATGAAGATGCCCATCGGGCTATTTTTCCCACCAAAGGAGCCTACCAACTGTGTCAAGGGACAATTTCGGTCACTAAAGGTGCACCAAGGTGTTGATTTTCCCACTGAAGCTGCCCAATGGGCTATTTTTCCCATCAAAGATGCCTACCGACCGAGCCAAGGAACCGTTTAGGCTACCAAAGGTGCACGAAGGAGTTGATTTTCCCATCGAAGGTGCCCAATGGGCTATTTTTTCCAACGAAGGTGTCTAGCGACCATATCAAGGGACTGTTTCGGCCATAAAAGGTGAACCAAGGTGCTAATTTTCCCACCGAACGTGCCCAACGGGCTATTTTTCCCTCCGTAGGTGCGAGCCAAACGTGCCAAGGGACTATTTCAGCAACTAAAGATGCACCAATGGTGCCTGGCGACTATGTCAAGGGACTATTTCGATCACCAAGGGTGAACCAAGGTGCTGATTTTCCCATTGAAGGTGCCAAACGGACTATTTTTCCCACCAAAGGTGCCTACCGACTGTGCTAAGGGACTACTTCGGCCATCGAAGGTGCATCAAGGTGCTGATTGTCCCACAAAAGATGCCCAACGGGCTATTTTTCCCTTAAGGTGCCTACCGACCATGCCAATGGATTGTTTCAGCCACCGAAGGTGCACCAAAGGTGCCTAGCAACCATGCCATGGGACTGATTTGGCAACAAAGGTGCACCAAGGTGTTGATTTTCCCACCGAAGGTGCCTAATGAGCTACTTTCCCTGCTGAAGGTGCCTACAGATAGTGCCAAGGCACAATTTCGACCACCAAAGGTGTACGAAGGTGTTGATTTTCCCGCCAAAGCTGCCCAATGGGCTATGTTTTCCACCGAAGATGCCTACCAACTGAGCCAAGGGACTAATTAGGCCACCGAAGGTGCACCAAGATGCTAATTTTCCCACCGAAGATGCCTAATGGGCTATTTTTCCCAATGAAGGTGCCTAGCGACCATATCAAGGGACTGTTTCGGCCATAAAAGCTGCACAAAGGTGCTGACTTTCCCACCGAACGTGCCTAACGGGCTATTTTTCCCACCGTAGGTGCCTATCAAGTGTGCCAAGGGACAGTTTCGGCAACTAAAGATGCACCAATGGTGCCTGGGGACTATGCCAAGGGACTATTTCGGCCACCAAAGGTGAACCAAGGTGCTGATTTTTACATTGAAGGTACCAAACGGGCTATTTTTCCCATCGAAGGTTCCTACCGACTATGCTAAGGGACTATTTCGGCCACCGAATGTGCATCAAGGTGCTGATTTTCTCACCAAAGGTGCCCAACGGGCTATTTTTCCCCTAAGGTGCATACGGACTGTGCCAATAGATTGTTTTGGCCACCAAAGGTGCACCAAAGGTGCCTAGCAACCATGCCATAGGACTGTTTTGGCCACAGAAGGTGCACCAAGGTGTTGATTTTCCCACCGAAGCTGCCCAACAAGCTGTTTTTCCTGCCGAAGGTGCCTACCGACAGTGCCAAGGGACAATTTCGGCCACCAAAGGTGTACCAAGGTGTTGATTTTCCCACCAAAGCTGCCCAATGGGCTATTTTTCCCACCGAAGATGCCTACCGACCGAGCCAAGGGACTGATTAGGCCACCGAAGGCGCACCAAGATGCTGATTTTCCCACCGAAGGTGCCCAACGAGCTATTTTTCCTAACGAAGGTGCCTACCGACTGTGCCAAGGGACTGTTTCGGCTGCAAAAGGTGCACTAAGGTGCTGATTTTCCCACCAAAGGTTCCCAACGGGTAATTTTTACCACCGAAGGTGGTTAGCGACAGAGCCAAGGTGCTGATTTTCCCCCTGAACGTGTTCAATGAGCTATTTTTCCCATCGTTAGTGCTTACCGATAGTGCCAAGGGATTGTTTCGTCCACTAAAGGTGCACTAATGGTGCCTAGGGACCGTGGCAAGGGACAATTTTGGCCACCAAAAGTGCACCAAGATGCTGATTCTCCCACCGAAGGAGCCTAACAGGGTATTTTTTCCACCGAAGGTGCCTACCGTCCATGCCAAGGGACTATTTCGGCTAGCGAAGGTGCACCAAGGTGCCGATTTTCCAATTGAAAGTGCCCAATGGGCTATTTTCCCAATCGAAGGTGCCTAATGATCGTGTCAAGGGGTTGTTTCTGCCATTGAAGGTGCATGAAGGTGCTGATTTTCTGCCGAAGTTGCCCAAAGGGCTATTTTTCCCACAGAAGGTGCCTAGCGACCGTGCCAAGGGACTATTTCGACCACTGAAGGTGCACAAAAGGTGCCTAGCAACCGTGCCAATGGACTATTTCAGCTAGCAAAGATGCACCAAGTTGCTGATTTTCCCACCGAAGCTGCCCAAAGGGCTATTTTTACCACCGAAGATGCCCACCGACCGAGCCAAGGGACTGTTTAGGCCACCGAAGGTGCACCAAGTTGCTAATTTTTCCACCGAAGTTGCCCAATGGGCTATTTTTCCCACCGAAGGTCCCTACCGACCATGCCAAGGGACTATTTCAGCCACTAAGGAGTACCAAATGTGCTGAGCGACCGTACCAAGGGACTATTTCGACCACCAAAGGTTCACCAAGGTGCTGATTTTCCCACTGAAGGTGCCCAACGTGCTATTTTCCCAACCGAAGGTGCCTACCGACAGTGCCAAGGGACTGTTTCGGCCATTGAAGGTGTATCAAGGTGTTGATTTTCCTAGCGAAGGTGTCCAATGGGCTATTTTTCCCATGAGGTGCTACGGACCATACCAAGGGACTATTTCAGCCACCGAAGGTGTACCAAAGGTGCCTAGCGACCATGCCATGGGACTGTTTTAGCCACTGAAGGTGCACCAAGGTGGTGATTTTTCTACCGAAGGTGCCCAACAAGCTATTTTTCCTATCCAAGGTGCCTACACACCATGCCAAGGGACAATTTCGGCCACCAAAGGTGCACTAAGGTGCTGATTTTTCCATCGAAGTTGCATAACTAGCTATTTTTCCCACCGAAGATACCTACCGACTAAGCCAAGGGACTGTTTATGACAT
This sequence comes from Erythroxylum rotundifolium, assembly GCA_027563915.1. Lineage (NCBI taxonomy): Eukaryota > Viridiplantae > Streptophyta > Magnoliopsida > Malpighiales > Erythroxylaceae > Erythroxylum > Erythroxylum rotundifolium. The sequence goes on along the minus strand of JAOSBO010097086.1, from coordinate 22,868 downwards.
TGAAGGTGTACCAAGATCTTGATTTTCCCACCGAAGGTGCCCAACGGGCTATTTTTTACAACGAAGGTGCCTACCAACTGTGCGAAGGGACTGTTTCGGACACAAAAGGTGAACCAAGGTGCTGATTTTCCCACCAAAGCTGGCCAATGGCCTAGTTTACCCGCTGAAGGTGCCTAGCGACCAAGCCAAGTGACTATTTCAACCACCAAAAGGTGCACCATAGTGTTTATTTTCCTACCGAACGTGGCCAACAGGCTATTTTTCCCTGAGGTAAGTGCCTACCGATCGTGCCAAGGGACTGTTTCGGTAACTAAAGGTGCACCAATGGTGCCAGCGACCGTGCCAAGGGACTATTTCGACCTCCAATGGTGCAACAAGGTGCTGATTTTCTACCGAAGATGAACAACGGGCTATTTTCCAACCGAAGTGCCTACCGACCATGCCAAGGGACTATTTCGGCTAGCAAAGGTGTACCAAGGTGCTGATTTTCCCACCGAAGGTGCCCATTGGGCTATTTCCCTAATCAAAGTTGCCTAGCGATCGTGTCAAGGGATTGTTTTGGCCATTGAAGGTGCATCAAGATGCTGATTTTCCCACCGAAGGTACCCAAAGGGTTATTTTCCCCACCGAAGGTGCGTAGCGATTGTGCTAAGGGACTGTTTCAGAGACCGAAGGTGCATCAAGGTGCTAATTTTCACACCGAATGTGCCCAATGATCTATTTTTCCCTCCAAAGGTGCCTACGGACCTTGCCAAGGGGCTGTTTCAGCCACCGAAGGTGCAACAGTGGTGCCTAGCGATCGTGCCAAGGGACTATTTTTGTGATTGTGCGAAACGGGCTATCTTTCCCACCAAAGGTTGCCAACGTGTTGATTTTCACACCGATGGTTCCCAAAGAGCTACTTTTCCCACCAAAGGTGCGTAGCAACCGTGCCAAGGGACTGTTTCGGCCATCAAAGTGCACCATGGTGCTAATTTTCCCATCGAAGGTGTCCAACTGGCTATTTTTCCCCCTAAAGGTGCCTACCGACCATACCTGGGGACTATTTTGGCCACTGAACTTTCACCAATGGTGGCTAGCGACCTTGCCAAGGGACTATTTCGACCATCAATGGTGTTCCAAGGTGTTGATTTTCCCATCGAAGGTGCCCAAAGGCCTATTTTCCCCACCGAAGGTGCCTACTAACCGTGCAAAGGTGCTCATTTTCCCACTGAAGGTGCCTAGAGACTATGCCAAGGGGCTATTTCGGCCACCAAAGGTGCATCAAGATGCTAATTTTCGCACCGAAGGTGCCCAACGGGTTATTTTTCCCACCGAAGGTGCCTAGCAACTGTGCCAACGAACTATTTCGACCATTGAAGGTGCACCAATTTGCTGATTTTCCGACCGAAAGTGCCCAAAGGGTTATTTTCCCCCCTGAAGTTGCCTAGTCATCATGGGAAAGGACTATTTTGACCACCGAAGGTGCACCAAGGTGCTGATTTTCCCAACGACGGTGCCCAACGTGCTATTTTTCATACCAAGGTCCTGATTTTCACACGAATGGTGCCCAACGAGCTACTTTTCTGCTGAAGGTGCCTGGCGGCCATGCCATGGGACAGTTTAGGCCACTGAAGCTGTACCAAGATGTTGATTTTCCCACCGGAGGTGCCCAACGGGCTATTTTTCCCAACGAAGGTGCATACCGATAGTGCCAAGGGATTGTTTCGGTCACGAAAGGTGCACCAAGGTGTTGATTTTCCCACCGAAGGTGCCCAAGGGGCTATTTTTCCTACCGAAGTTGCCTACCGTGCCAACGGACTATTTTTGCCACCAAAGGTGCACTAAGGTGCTGATTTTCCCACCAAAGGAGCCCAACATGCTATTTTTCCCAACGAAGGTGCCTACCGACCATGCGAAGGGATTGTTCTGGCCATCGAAGGTGCACCAAGGTGCTGATTTTTCCACCAAAGGTGCCCAACGGGCTATGTTTCCCACCGACGATGCCTACCAATCATGCCAAGGGACTGTTTCGGTGACTGAAGGTGCACCAAGGTGCTGATTTTCCTACCGAAGGTCCCCAATGGGCTATTTTTCCCATCAAATAGACTATTTCAGCCACAAAAGGAAAAGCAAAGGCACCTAGCGACCGTGCCAAGGGACTATTTCAACCACCAAAGGTGTGGCAAAGTCCTAATTTTTTCACCAAAGGTGCCCAATGGCCTATTTTCCCTACCCAAGGTGCCTAGCGACCGGGTAAGGGGACTTTTTTGGCCACCGAACGTGCACCAAGGTGCTGATTTTCCCACCTAAGGTTCCCAACAGGCTATTTTTCCTACAGAATGTGCCTATCAACTGTGGCAAGGGACTGTTTTGGTGATCAAGTTGCACCAATGTTCTAATTTTCCGATCGAAGGTGCCCAATGGGCTATTTTCCCTACCGAAGGTGCGTAGCGACTGTGCAAGGGGACTGTTTTCGTCACCGAGGAGTGTTTTGACGACTAAAGATGCACCAAGGTGCTGATTTTCCCACCGAAGGTGGCCAACGGGCTATTTTTCCAATCGAAGGTGCCTACCGACTGGGCGAAGGGACTATTTTGGCCAACGAAGGAGCACCAAATGTGCCTAGCGACCGTGCCAAAGCACTATTTCGGCAACCAAAGATGCACCAAGGTGCTAATTTTCGCACCGAAGGTGCCCAATGGACTATTTTCCACACTGAACGTGCCTAGCGACTGTGCTAAGGGACTGTTTTGGCCACCGAAAGTGCCCAAGGTGCTGATGTTCAAGTCAAAGATGCCCAACGGGCTATTTTTTGGTCGAAGGTGCCTACCAATCTTGCCAAGGGATTTTTTCGGCCACCAAAGGTGCACCAAGGTGCTGATTTTCCCACCGAAGATGCACAATGGGTCATTTTTTCCATCGAAGGTGCCCACTGACCGTGCCAAAGTACTATTTCGGCCATCGAAAGAGCACCAAATGTGCCTAGCGATCGTGCCAAGGGACTGTTTCGGCCACCAAAGGTGCACCATGGTGCTAATTTTCCCACCGAAGGCACCCAACAGATTATTTTCCACATCTAAGGTTCCTAGCGACCGTGTCAAGGGACTGCTTTGGCCACCAAAGGTGGACCAAGGTGCTGATTTTCCCACCGAAGATGCCCAACGGGCTATTTTTCCCACCGAACGTGCCTACCAACCCTACCAAGGGACTATTTCGGCCACCAAAGAGGGACCAAGGTGTTGACTTTCCCACCGAAAGTGGCCATCGGGCTATGTTTTCCACCGAAGGTGCCTACCGACCATGCCAAGGGACTGTTTCGGCCACCGAAGGTTAACCAATGGTGCCTACCATTTATGCCAAGGGACTGTTTCGGCGACTAAAGGTGCACTAAGGTGCTGTTTTTCCACAAAAGCTGCCTAACGGGCTATTTTTCCCACCGAAGATGCCTTCCGACCAAGCCAAAGGACTGTTTCGACTGTCAAAGGTTCACCAATGGTGCCTAGCTACCATGCCAATGGCTATTTCGGCCATGAAGGGTGCACCAATGTGCTGATTTTCTCACTAAAGGTGGCCAAAGGGCTATTTTCCCCCCTGAAGTTGCCTAGCCACTGTGGGAAAGGACTGTTTTGGCCATCGAAGGTGCACCGAGGTGTTGATTTTCCCAACGATGGTGCCCAACGTGCTATTTTTCACACCAAGGTCCTGATTTTCACACAAAAGGTGCCCAACGGGCTACTTTTCTGCCGAAGGTGCCTGACGACCATGCCATGGGATAGTTTAGGCCACCGAAGCTAAACCAAGATGTTGATTTTCCCACCGGAGGTGCCGAAAGGGCTATTTTTCCCTTCTAAGGTGCCTACTGACAGTGCCAAGGGATTGTTTCAGCCACGAAAGGTGCACCAAGGTGTTGATTTTCCCACCAAAGCTACCCAACGGGCTATTTTTCCTGCCGAAGGTGCCTATAGTGCCAAGGGACTACTTTTTCCACCAAAGGTGCACCAAGGTGTTGATTTTCCCACCGAAGGTGCCCAACAAGCTATTTTTCCCATTGAAGGTGCCTACTGACCATGCGAAGGGACTGTTCTGGCCACCGAAGGTGCACCAAGTGCTAATTTTTCCACCATAGGTGCCTAACTGGTTATTTTTCCCACCGACGGTGCCTACCAATCATACCAAGGGACTGTTTCAGAGACTAAAGGTGCGTCAAAGTGCTGATTTTCCTACCGAAGGTCCCCAATGGGCTATTTTTCCCATCAAACAGACTATTTCGGCCACAAAAGGAAAACCAAAGGCGCCTAGCGACTGTGCCAAATGACTATTTTAGCCACCAAAGGTACCCCAAGGTGCTGATTTTCTCACCGAAGGTGCCCAATGGCCTATTTTCCCTACCCAAGGTGCCTAGCGACCATGCAAGGGGACTATTTCGGCCATCGAACGTGTACCAACGTGCTGATTTTCCCACCTAAGGATCCCAACGGGCTATTTTTCCTACCGAATGTGCCTACCAACCGTGGCAAGGGACCGTTTTGGCGACCAAGTTGCACCAATGTGCTGATTTTCCCATCGAAGGTGCCCAATGGGCTATTTTCCCCACCAAAGGTACCTAGCGACTGTGCAAGGGGACTATTTTCGCCACCGAAGGTCCACCAAGGTGCTGATTTTCCTACCGAAGTTGCCCAACGGGCTATTTTCCCACCGAAGGTGCCTACCAATTGTACAAAGTGACTGTTTCGACGACTAAAGATGCACCAAGGTGCTGATTTTCCTACCGAAGGTGGCCAACTGGCTATTTTTCCCATCGAAGGTGCCTACCAACTGTGGCAAGGGACTATTTGGCCAACGAAGGAGCACCAAATGTGCCTAGCGACCATGCCAAGGGACTATTTCAGCCACCAAAGGTGCACCAAGGTGCTGATTTTCACAACGAAGGTGCCCAATGGACTATTTTCCACACCGAAGGTGCCTAGCGACCGTGCCAAGGGACTGTTTTGGCCACCGAAAGTACTCCAAGGTGCTGATGTTCACATTGAAGATACCCAACGGGCTACTTTTTCGTCGAAGGTGCCTATCAATCTTGCCAAGGGATTTTTTCGACCACCAAAGGTGCACCAAGGTGCTGATTTTCCCACCGAAGATGCACAACGGGTTATTTTTTCCCATCGAAGGTGCCTACTAACCATGCCAAGGGACTATTTTGGCCATCGAAAGAGCACCAAATGTGCCTAGTGATCGTGCCAAGGGACTATTTTGGCCACCAATGGTGTACAAAGGTGTTGATTTTCCCACCGAAGGCACCCAATGGACTATTTTCCACACCGAAGGTGCCTAGCGACCGTGCTAAGGGACTGCTTTCGCCACCGAAGGTGCACCAAGGTGCTGATTTTCCCACCGAAGGTGCCAACGGGCTATTTTTCCCACCGAACGTGCCTACCAAGCTTGCCAAGGGACCATTTTTGGCCACCAAAGAGGGACCAAGGTGCTAAATTTCCCACCGAAAGTGCCCATCGGGTTGTTTTTTCCAACAAAGGTGCCTACCGACAATGCCAAGGGACTGTTTCAACCACCGAAGGTTAACCAATGGTGCCTACCATTCATGCCAAGGGACTGTTTCGGTGACTGAAGGTGCACCAAGGTGCCGATTTTCCCATCGAAGGTGCCTAACGGGCTATTTTTCCCATCGAAGGTGCCTACCAATCATGCCAAGGGACTATTTCGGCCCCTGCAGGAGCACCAAATGTGCCTGGCAACCATGCCAAGTGACTATTTTGGCCACCAAAGGTGCACCAAGGTGCTGATTTTCCCATTGAAGGTGCCCAATGGGCTATTTTCCGCACCAAAGGTTCCTATTAACCATGCTAAGGGACTGTTTTAGCCATTGAAGATGCCCAACGGGCTATTTTTTCGTCAAAGGTGCCTACCAACCTCACCAAGGGACTGTTTTGTCCACTGAGGGTGCACCACGGTGCTGATTTTCATAACAAAGGTGCAGAACGGGCTATTTTTCTCGCCGAAGCTACCTACCAAGCATGCCAAGGGACTGTTTTGGCCACCAAAGGTGCTCCAAGGAGCTTATTTTCCAATCAAAGGTGCCCAACGGACTATTTTCCCCACCGATGGTTCCTAGCGACTGTCCCAAGAGACCATTTTGGCCATCGAAGGTGCACCAAGATGCTGATTTTCCCACTGAAGATGCCGAAAGGGCTATTTTCCCCACCGAAGGAGCCTAACGACCATGCCAAGGGACTGTTTTGGCCATCGAAGCTGCACCTAGGTGCTGATTGTCACACCGAACATGCACAACGGGCTATTTTTCTTCCGAAAGTGCCCAGCGACCATGCCATGGGACTGTTTTGGCAACTAAAGGTGCACCAAGTTGCTGATTTTCTGACCGAAGGTACCCAGTGGTCTATTTTTCCCACCGAAGGTTCCTGGCAACCCCGCCAAGTGACTATTCAATCACCGAAGGTGCACTATGGTGTTGATTTTCCCACCAAAGGTGCCCAACTGGCTATTTCTCCCACAAGGGTGCCTACCGACCATGCCAAGTTGCCTATTGAATATGAAAAGGGACTATTTCTGCCTCTAAAGGTGCACCAAGGTGCTAATTTTCCCAACGAAGGTGCCCAATGGACTGTTTTTCCTGTCGAAGGTGCCTACCGACCGTAACAAGAGACTGTTTTGACCACCAAAGTTGCACCAAAGGTGCCTAGCAACCAAGCCAAGGGACTATTTCAGCTACCAAAGATTCACCAAAGTGCAGATTTTCCCACTGAAAGTGCCCAACGGGCTACGTTTCCCGCCAAAGGTGCCTACCAAATGTGCCAAGGTACAGTTTCGATCACCAAAGGTGCACCAAGGTGTTGATTTTCCAACTGAAGCTCCCCAACGAGCTATTTTTCCCAACGAAGATGCCTATCGACTGAGCCAAGGGAATGTTTAGGCCACCAAAGGTACACCAAGGTGCTGATTTTCCCACCAAAGGTGCCCAAAGGGCTATTTTTCCAAACAAAGGTGCTACCGACCGTGTCAAGGGACTGTTTCGGCCACAAAAGGTGCACCAAGGTCCTGATTTTCCCACCGAACTTTCACAACGGGCTATTTTTCCCACCGTGCGTGCCAAGGGACTGTTTCGGCAACTAAAGATGCACCAATGGTGCGTAGCGACTGTGAAGAGGGACTATTTCGGGCACCAAAGGTGCACCAAGGTGCTGATTTTCCCACTGAAAGTGCCCAACGGGCTATGTTTCCCACCAAAGTTTCCTACATACCGTGCCAAGGTACAATTTCAGTCACCAAAGGTGCACCAAGGTGTCGATTTTCCCACCGAAGCTGGCCAACTGGCTATTTTTCCCACCGAAGGACTGTTTAGCCCACCGAAGGTGTACTAGGTTGTTGATTTTCCCATCGAAGGTGCCCAATAGGCTATTTTTCCAGACAAAGGTGCCTACCGACCGTGCCAAGGGACTGTTTCAACCGTAAAAGGTGCGCCAGGGTGCTGATTTTCCCACCAAAGGTGGCCAACGGGCTATTTTTCCCATCGAAGGTGCCTAACGACGGAGCCAAGGGACTTATTTGGCCACCAAAGGTGCCTCAAGGAGTTGATTTTCCCACCAAACTTGCCCAACGGGCTATTTCTCCTGTCATTAGTGCCTACCGATCGTGCCAAGGGCATGTTTCGACAACTAAAGGTGCACAAATGGTGCCTACCGACTGTGTCAAGGGACTATTTTGACCACCAAAGGTGCACCAAGGTGCTGATTTTCCCACCAAAAATGACCAATAGTCTATTTTTCCCATCGAAGGTGCCTACCGACCATGCCAAGGGACAATTTCAGCCACCAAAGGAGCACGAAATGTGCCTAGTGACCATGCCAAGGGACCATTTTGGCCACCAAAGATGCACCAAGGCGCTAGTTTTCCCACCAAAGGTCCCCAATGAGCTATTTTCCACACCGAAGGTGCCTAGTGACCGTGCCAAGGGACTGTTTTAGCTGCCGAAGGTGCGCCAAGTTACTGATTTTCACTCTGAAGGTGCCCGACGAGCTATTTTTCGTCGAAGGTGCCTACCAACGTTGCCAAAGGACTGTTTCGACCGTTAAAGGTGCACAAAGGTGCTGATTTTCCCACCAAAGGTGCAGAACGGGCTATTTTTCCCACCGTAGGTGCCTACTGACCATGGAAAGCGACTTTTTTTTGCCACCGAAGGTGCTGATTTTCCCACCCAAGGTGCCCAACGAACTATTTTCCCCACCGATGGTTCCTAACGACTGTGCCAAGGGACTGTTTCGGCAATCGAAGGTGCACCAAGGTGCTAATTTTCCCACCGAAGGTGCCCAAAGAATTATTTTTCGCACTAAGGTGCTCATTTTCTCACCGAAGGTGACCAACGGGCTCTTTTTCCTCTGAAGGTGCTTACCGACTGTGCCAAGGGACTGTTTAAGCCACCGAAGGTTCACCAATGGTGCCTAGTGACCGTGCTATTGGCTATTTTGGTCATCGAAGGTACACCAATGTGCTGATTTTCCCACTGGTGGCGCCCAAAGAGCTATTTTTCCCACCAAAGGTGCCTAACGACCATGCGAAGGGATTGTTTCAGTCATCGAAGGTGCACCAAGGTGCTGATTTTCCCACCAAAGGTTCCCAACGGGCTATTTTTCCCATCGAATATGCCTACCAACTGCGGCAATGGACTATTTTCATGACCGAAGGTGCACCAACTTGCTAATTTTCCCACCGAAGTTGCCCAAAGGGCTAGTCTCCCCACCGAAGTTTCCTAACGATAGTGCCAAAGGATTGTCTCGGAGATCGAAGGTGCACCAAGGTCCTGATTTACAGACTTAATGTGCCCAATGGGCTATTTTTCCCTCCGAAGGTGCCTATTGACCGCGCCAAGGGACCGTTTCAGCCACCGAAGGTGCACCAATGGTGCCTAGCGACCGTGCCAAGGGACTATTTTGATAACCATATGAAACGGGCTATTTTTCCCACCAAACATTCCCAACATGTTGATTTTCACACTGAAGGTGCCCAAAGGGCTACATTTCCCACCGAAGTTGCCTAGCAACTGTGCCTAGGGACAGCCACTCAAGGTGGACCATGGTGCTGATTTTCCCACTGAAGGTGCCCAACTGGCTACTTTTTCCCTCGAAGGTGTCTACCGACCATGCCAAGGGACTGTTTCGGCCACCGAAGGTGCACCAATGGTGCCTAGTGACCGTGTCAAGGGACTATTTCGGTAACCGTGAGAAATGGGTTATTTTTCCCATCGAAGGTTCCCAATGTGCTGATTTTCACACTGAAGGTGCCCAAACAGCTACTTTTCCCACCAAAGTTGCCTAGCAACCCTGCCAAGGGACTGTTTAGGCCATCGGAGGTGCACCAAGATGCTGATTTTCCCACTAAAGGTGCCCAACGGGCTATTTTTCCAGAATAAGGTGCCTACCGACAGTGCCAAGGGACGGTTTCGGCCACAAAAGGTGCGCCAAGGTGTTGATTTTCCCACCAAAGGTGCCCAACGGGCTATTTTTCCCACAAAAGGTGCCTAACGACGGAGCCACGGGAGTTTTTTAGCCACCAAAGTTTCACCAAGAAGCTGTTTTTCCCACTGAACTTGAACAACCGGCTATTTTTCCCGCCGTTAGTGCCGACCGACCGTGCCAAGGGATTGTTTCAGCCAACGAAGGTGCACCAAAAGGGCCTACCGACCATGTCATGGGACTGTTTTGGCCACCAAAGGTGCACCAAGATATTTATTTTCCCACTGAAGGTACCCAACGGGCTATTTTTCTCACCGAAGGTGCTTACTGACCGTGCCAAGGGGATGTTTCAGTCACCAAAGGTGCACCAAGATGCTGATTTTCCCACCAAAGGTGCCCATCGGGCTATTTTTCCTAACGAAGGTGCCTACCGACTGTGCCAAGGGACTGTTTCGGCAACAAAAGGTGCATGAAGGTGCTGATTTTCCCACCAAAGGTGTTTTCCCACCGACGGTGCGTACCGACCTTGCCAAGGGACTGTTTCGGCCACCGAAGGTGCACCAAAGGTGCCTAATGACCATGCCATGGGACTGTTTCGACCACAGAAGGTGCACCAAGGTGTCGATTTTCCGACCGACGATGCCCAATGGGCTATTTTTCCCGCCGGAGGTGCTTGCATACCGTGCCAAGGGACAATTTAGGCCACCAAAGGTGCACCAAGGTGCTGATTTTCCCACTAAAGCTGCCCAATGGGCTATTTTTCCCATGAAAGAAGCCTACTGACTGAGCCAAGGACTGATTAGGCCACGATGGTGTACCAAGATGCTGATTTTCCCACCGAAGGTGCCCAATGGGCTATTTTTCCCAACGAAGGTGCCTACCGATCGTGCCAAGGGACTGTTTTGGCCATAAAAGCTGCGCCAAGGTGTTAATTTTCCCAACAAAGGTTGCCAACGGGCTATTTTTACCACCAAGGGTGCCTAGCGACTGAGCCAAGGGACTGTTTCGACCACCAAAGGTGCACCAAGGTGCTGATTTTCCCCCTGAACGTGCCCAACGGGCTATTTTTCCCGCCGTTAGTGTCTACCAATCGTGCCAAGGGATTGTTTCGTCAACTAAAGGTGCACCAATGGTGCCTCGTGACCGTGCCAAGGGACTATTTCGGTCACCAAAGGAACATAAAAGGTGCCTAGTGACCCTACAAAGGGACTATTTTGGCCGCCAAAGCTGTACCAAGGTGTTGATTCTCCCAACGAAGGTGCTTAACGGGCTATTTTTCCCATCGAAGGTGCCTACTATCCATGCCAAGGGACTATTTTTGCTAGCAAAGGTGCACCAAGGTGCTGATTTTCTTGCCGAAGGTGCTCAATGGGCTATTACCCCAATCAAAGTTGCCTAGTTGAAGGTGCATCAAGGTGCTGATTTTCCCACCGTAGGTACCTCAAGGTTTATTTTCCTCACTGATGGTGTGTAGCGATTGTGCCAAGGGACTGTTTTAGAGACCGAAGGTGCACCAAGGTGCTGATTTTCACACCAAATGTGCCCAACGGGTTATTTTTCCCGCCGAAGGTGCCTACGGGCCTTGCCAAGGGACTGTTTCAGCCACCGAAGGTGCACCAATGGTTCCTAGCGACCGTGCCAAGGGACTATTTCTGTGACCATGCGAAACGGGCTATTTTTCACACCGAAGGTGGCCAACGTGCTGATTTTCACATCGAATTTGACCAAAGGGCTACTTTTCCCACCAAAGTTGCATAACAACCGTGCCAAGGGACTGTTTCGGCCATCAAAGTGCATCATGGTGCTGATTTTCCCACCGAAGGTGACCAACTGGCTATTTTTCCCCCGAAGGTGCCTACAGACCATACCTAGGGACTATTTTGGCAACCGAACTTTCACCAATGGTGCCTAGCGACCTTGCCAAGGGACTATTTCGACCACCAAAGGTGCTTCAAGGTGCTGATTTTCCCATTGAAGGTGCCCAAAGGCCTATTTTCCCTGCTGACGGTGCCTATCGACCGTGCGAAGGTGCTCATTTTGCCACCAAAGGTGCCTAGCAACTATGGCAAGGAGATATTTCAGCCTTTGAAGGTGCATCAAGATGCTAATTTTAGCACCGAAGGTGCCCAACGGGTTATTTTTCCCACCAAAAGTGCCTAGCAACTATGCCAACGGACTATTTCGACCATCGAGGGTACATCAAGGTGCTAATTTTCCCACCGAAGGTTCCTAACGGGCTATTTTTCCCATCGAAAGTGTCTACTGACCATGTCAAGGGACTATTTAGGTCACTGAAGGAACACCAAAGGTGCCCACCGATAGTGCCAAGGGATTATTTTGGCCATCGAACGAACACCAAAGGTGCCTAACAGCCATGCCAAAGGACTATTTCTGCAACAGAAGTGCACCAAGGTGCTGATTTTCCACCGAAGGTGCTGAATTGGCTATTTTTGCCACCGAAGGTGCCTACAAACTATGCCAAGGGACTGTTTCGACCATCGCAGGAGCACAAAAGGTGCCTAGCGACCGTGCCAAGGGACTATTTCAGCCACCAAAGGTGCACCAAGGTGCTGATTTTCCCACAGAAGTTGCACAATGGACTATTTTTCCCATCAAAGGTGCCTACCAATCTTGCATGGGACTGTTTCGGCGACCAAAGGTGCACCAAGGTGTTGATTTTCCCATCGAAGGTGCCCAACGGGCTATTTCTCCCATCAAAGGTGCCTACCGATAGTGCCAAGGGACTATTTCAGATATCAAAGGAGCCCCAAATGTGCCTAGCGCTAGTGCTAGGGGACTATTTCGGCCACCAAAGATGCACCAAGGTGCTTATTTTCCCACGGAAGGTGCCTAATGGTCTATTTTCTGCACCGAAGTTGCCTAACGACCATGCGAAGGGACTATATCGGCCACCAAAGGTTCATCAAGGTGTTGATTTTCCCACCAATGGTGCCCAACGGGCTATTTTTCCCATCGAAGGTGCCCATCGACTGTTCCAAGGGACTATTTCGGCCACCAAAGGTGCACCAAGGTGCTAGTTTTGCCATCGAAGGTGCCCTATGGTCTATTTTCCACATCGAAGTTGCCTAGCGACCGTTCGAATGGACTGTTTCGGCCAGCGAAGGTGCACCAAGGTGCTGATTTTCCCAACGATGGTGCCCAACGGGCAATTTTTCACACCAAGGTGTTGATTTTCACACCAAAGATGTCCAACGGGCTATTTTTCTGCTGAAGGTGCCTGGCGACCATGGGACTATTTTGGCAACTGAAGGTGCACCAAGGTGTCGATTTTTCCATCGAAGGTGCCCAATGGGCTATTTTTGAAACCCAAAGGTGCCTACGGACCATGCCAAGGAGCAATTTCGACCACCAAAGGTGCACCAAGGTGCTGATTTTCCCACCGAAGGTATTCAGTGAGCTATATTTCCCACTGAAGCTGTCTACCGACCGTGCCAAGGGACTACTTTGGCCACCAAAGCTGTACCAAGGTGCTAAGGGACTGTTTCGACCACCGAAGGTTCACCAATGTTGCCTAGCTATCGTGCCAATGGCTATTTCAGCCAGCAAAGGTACACCAATGTGCTGATTTTCCCACCGAAGGTGCCCAAAGGACTATTTTCCCCCCCGAAGTTGCCTAGCCACCGTGGGAAGGGATTGTTTTGGCCACCGAAAGTGCACCAAGCTGCTGATTTTCCCAACGATGGTGCCCAGCGTGCTATTTTTCACACCAAGGTGCTGATTTTCACACGAAAGGTGCCCAACGGGCTACTTTTCTGCCGAAGGTGCCTGGCGACCATGCCATGGGACAGTTAAGGCCACCAAAGCTGCACCAAGATGCTGATTTTCCCACCAGAGGTGCCCAACAGGCTATTTTTCCCAACGAAGGTGCTTATCGACCGTGCCAAGGGATTATTTTGACCACAAAAGGTGCACCAAGGTGTTGATTTTCTCACCGAAGGTGCGCAACGAGCTATTTTTCCTACTGAAGGTGCCTACCATGCCAAGGGACTATTTTTGCCACAAAAGGTGCACCAAGGTGCTGATTTTCCCACCGAAGGTGCCCAACGGTCTATTTTTTGCAATGAAGATGCGTACTGACCATGCAAAGGGACTGTTTTGGCCACCGAAAGTGCACCAAGGTGCTAATTTTTCCTCCAAAGGTGCCCAACATGCTACTTTTTTCCACCAACGGTGCCTACCAATCAAGCCAAGGGACTGTTTCAGTGATCGAAGGTGCACCAAGGTGTTGATTTTCCTACCAAAGGTCCCCAACGGGCTATTTTTCCCATCAAACAGACTATTTTGGCCACAAAAGGAAAGCCAAAGGTGCCTAGCGACTGTGCAAAGGGACTATTTTAGACACCGAAGGTGCGCCAAGGTGCTGATTTTCCCACCAAAGGTGCCCAACGGGCTACTTCCCCCACAAGGTGCCTAGCGATTGTGCAAGGGGACTACTTTGGTGGCTGAAGGTGCATCGAGGTCTTGATTTTCCTACGAAAGGTGCCCAATGGCCTATTTTCCCTACCCAAGATGCCTAGCGACCGTTCAAGGGGACTAATTCGGCCATCAAACGTGCACCAAGGTGCTGATTTTCCCTCCTAAGGTTCCCAACAGGCTATTTTTCTCATCGAATGTGCCTACCAACTGTGGCAAGGGACCATTTTGGTGACCAAAGTTGCACCAATGTGCTGATTTTGCCCAATAGGTATTTTCCCCACCAAAGGTGCCTACATATTATAACAAGGGACTGTTTCGACGACTAAGGGTGCACCAAGGTGCTGATTTTCCTATCGAAAGTGCACAATGGACTACTTTTCCCATCAAAGGTGCCTACCGACTGTGCCAAGGGACTATTTTGGCCAACGAAGGAGCACCAAATGTGCCTAGCAACCGTGCCAAGGGAGTATTTCGGCAACCAAAAATGGACCAAGGTGCCAGTTTTGCCACCGTAGGTTCCCTACGGTCTATTTTCCATACCGAAGTTGCCTAGCGACCGTGCGAAGGGATTGTTTCGGCCAGCAAAGGTGCACCAAGGTGTTGATTTTCCCAACGATGGTGCATAACGGGCTATTTTTCACACCAAGGTGCTGATTTTCACACCAAAGATGCTCAACGGGCTATTTTTCTGCTGAAGGTGCCTGCGACCATGCCATAGGACTGTTTTGGCAACTGAAGGTGCACCAAGGTGTCGATTTTCCCATTGAAGGTACCCAATGGGCTATTTTTGAAACCTAAAGGTGCCTACGGACCATGCCAAGGGGCAATTTCTGCCAACAAAGGTGCACCAAGGTGCTGATTTTCCCACAAAATCTACCCAACGGGCTATTTTTCCCCCCGAAGATGCCTACCGATAATGCCAAGGGACTGTTTCGACCACCAAAGGTTCACCAATGGTACCTAGCTATCGTGCCAATGGCTATTTCGGCCACCAAAGGTGCACCAAAGTGCTGATTTTCCCATCGAAGATGCCCAACGGACTACTTTTCCCATCTAAGGTGCCTATTGACTATGCCAAGGGACTATTTTGGCCAACGAAGGAGCACCGAATGTGCCTAGCAACCGTGCCAAGGGACTATTTTGGCGACCAAAGGTTCACCAAGGTGCTGATTTTCCCACCAAAGGTGCCCAAAAGGTGCTGATTTTCCACACCGAAGGTGCCTAGAGATCATGCCAAGGGACTGTTTTGGCCACCGAAGGTGCACAAAAGGTGTTGATTTTCACATGGAAGATGCCCAACGGGCTATTTTCTCGTCGAAGGTGCCTACCAATCTTGCCAAGGGATTTTTTCAGCTACCAAACGTGCACCAAGGTGCTGATTTTCCCACCGAAGGTGCCCAACGGACTATTTCCCACACCGAAGGTGCCTAGCGACCATACCAAGGGACTGTTTTGGCCACCTATGGTGCATCAAGGTGCTGATTTTCATACCGAAGGTGCCTAACCAGCTATTTTTTTGTGGAAGGTGCCTACCAATCTTGCCAAGGGACTGTTTTTGCCACCAAAGGTGCACCAAGGTGCCCAACGGCTATTTTTCCCATCAAAGCTACCTACCAACCATGCCAAGGGATTGTTTTGGCCACCAAAGGAGTACCAAGGTGTTGATTTTCCCACCGAAGGTGCCCAACAGGATATTTTCCCAACTTAAGGTTCCTAGTAACTATGACAAGGGACTGTTTTGGCCATCGAAGGAGCACCAAAGTGCTGATTTTCCTACCAAAGGTGCTCAAAGGGCTATATCTCCCACCGAAGATGTCGAGCGACCGTGCCAAGGGACTGTTTCGACCACCGAAGGTGCACCAAGGTGCTAATTTTCTCACCAAAGGTACCCAAAGGGCTATTTTTCTGCCGAAGCTTCCTGGCGAATGTACCATAGGACTCTTTTGGCAACCGAAGGTGCACCAAGGTGTTGATTTTCCCACCAAAGGTGCCCAATGGGCTATTTTTCACACCGAACGTGCCTACCAACCCTGCCAAGGGACTATTTCGGCCACCAAAGATGGACCAAGGTGTTGACTTTCCCACTGAAGGTGCCCATCGAGCTACTTTTTCCACCGAAGGTGCTTACCAACCATGCCAAGGGAATGTTTCGCCCATCGAAGGTTAACCAATGGTGCCTAGCGACCGTGCCAATGGCTTTTTTGACTACTAAAGGTGCACCAATGTGTTGATTTTACCACCGATGCTGCCCAAAGGGCTATTTTCCCCACCGAAGGTGCCTAGCGACCATGTGAAGGGACTGTTTCAGCCACCGAAGGTGCACCAAGGTGCTGAATTTCTTAACAAACATGCCTAACGTGCTATTTTTCCCAACGAAGGTGCCTACCGACTGTGCCAAGGGACTATTTTGGAAGTCGAAGGTGCACCAAGGTGCTAATTTTCCCACCGAAGTTGCCCAACGGGCTATTTTTCCCATTGAGGGGACCATTTTGACCACCAAAGGTGCCTAACGACTTTGCTAAGGGACTATTTCTGCCACCAAAGGTGCGTCAAGGTGCTGATTTTCCCACCTAAGGTGCCCAACGAGCTACTTTCCCCATCGAAGGTGCCTAGCAACCGTGTAAGGGGACTGCTTCGGTGACTAAAGGTGCACCAAGGTGCTGATTTTCCCAGCGAAGGTGCCCAACGGCCTATTTTCCCCACCCAAGGTGCCTAGCGACCGGCCAAGGGGACTGTTTCGACCACTAAAGGTGCACCAAAGTGCTGATTTTCCCACTGAAGTTTCCAACCGAAGGTGCCTACCAATCGTGCCAAGGGATTGTTTCAGTGACTGAAGGTGCACTAAGGTGCTGATTTTCCCACCGAAGGTGCCTAACGGGCTATCTTTCCCATCAAAGGTGCCTATCGACCATGCCAAGGGACTATTTCAACCACCAAAGGAGCACCAAATGTGCCTAGCGACCGTGCTGAGGGACTATTTCGACCACCAAAGCTGCACCAAGGTGTTGATTTTCTCGCAGAAGGGCTTTTTTCCGCGCCGAAGATGCCTAGCGACCATGCCAAGGGATTGTTTTGGTCATCAAAGGTGCACCAAGGTGCTGTTTTTCACACCGAAGGTGCCCAACGGGCTATTTTTCCGTCAAAGATGCCTACCAACCTTTCCAAGGGACAATTTCGGCCACCGAAGGTGCACCAAGGTGCTGATTTTCCCACGGAAGGTGCAGAACGAGCTATTTTTCCTGCTGAAGGTGCCTACTAACCATGCCAAGGGACTATTTCAGCCACCAAAGCTGCACCAAGGTGCTGATTTTCCCACCGAAGGTGCCCGAAGGGCCATTTTCCCCACCAAAGGTGCCTAGTGACTGTGCCAAGGGACTATTTCAAAAATCGAAGGTGCACCGAGCTGCTAGTTTTCCCACCCAAGGTGCCCAACAGGCTATTTTTCCCACCGAAGGTGCCTAGCAACCGTTCCAAAGGACTGTTTCGGCCACCAAAGGAACACCAAATGTGCCTAGCGTCTGTGCCAAGGGATTATTTCGGCCACAAAAGGTGTGCCAAGGTGCTGATTTTCCCACCAAAGGTGCCCAAAGAGTTATTTTTCCCACAGAAAGTGCCTACCAATCGTGCCAAGGGACTGTTTCGACGACCAAAGGTGAACCAAGGTGCTAATTTTCCCACCGAAGGTGGCCAAAAGGCTATTTTCCCCACCGAAGGTGCCTAGCGACTATGCCAAGGGACTGTTTCGGCCACTAAAGGAGCACCAAATGTGCCTAACGACCGTGCAAAGGGATTATTTCAGCCACAAAAGGTGCACCAAGGTGCTGATTTTCCCACCGAAGATGCCCAAAGGGCTATTTTTCCCATAAAAGGTGCCTACCGATCGTGCGAGGGGATTGTTTCAGCTACCAAAGGTGCACCAAGTGTTAATTTTCACACCAAGGCACCTAACGGGTTATTTTTCCCATCGAAAGTGTCTAACGATCGTGCTAAGGGATTGTTTCGGTCACTGAAGGTGCACCAAGGTGCTGATTTTCCCCGCCTAAGGTTCCTAGCGACCATGCGAACGGATTGTTTCGGCCACCAAAGGTGCACCAAGGTGCTGATTTTCCCTACCGAAGGTGCCTAGCAACCGTGCCAAGGGACTGCTTTAGCCACCAAAGGAGCACCAAATGTGCCTAGCGACTATGCCAAGGCATTATTTCGGCCGCAAAAGGTGGGCCAAGGTGCTGATTTTACCACCAAAGGTGCCCAAAGAGCTATTTTTCCCATAGAAGGTGCCTACCAATGTGCCAAGGGACTGTTTTGGCAACCGAAGGTGGCCCAAAGGCTATTTTCCCCACCGAAGGTCCCTAGCGACTGTGTCAAGGGACTGTTTCTGCCACCAAAGGAGCACCAAATGTGGCTAACGACCGTGCCCAAGGACTATTTCGACCACAAAAGGTGCATCAAGGTGCTAATTTTCCCACCGAAGGTGCACCAAGGTGCTAATTTTGCCACCGAAGGTGCCTAAAGGGCTATTTTTCACCACAAAAGATGCCTAGCGACCGTACCATGTTACTGTTTGGCCCACTGAAGGTGCACCAAGGTGCCGATCTTCCCCCCAAAGGTGCCCAACCAGCTATTTTTCTGCCGAAGGTCCGTAGCGACCGCTCCAAAGGACTTTTTGGGCAATCGAAGGTTCATCAAGTTTTTGATTTCCCACCGAAGATGCACCATGGTGCCGATTTTGCCACCATCGGTGCCCAACAGGTAGTTTTCCCTACCGAAGGTGCCTGGCGACTTTGCCAAGGCAGTGTTTCGGCCACTGAAGGTGCACCAAGGTGCTGGTTTTGCCACCAAAGGGGCCCAACAGGCTATTACTCCCACCGAATGTGCCAAGCGACTGTGCCAAGGGACTGTTTCAGCCATTGAAGCTACACCAAGGTGTCGATTTTGAGACCAAAGGTGCCTAAAGGGCTATTTTTCAGACAGAAGGTACCTCACAATTGTGTGAAGGAATTGTTTCGGCCACCAAAGGTGCACCAAGCTACTGATTTTCCCACTGAAGGAGGCCAACGGGCTATTTTTCTAGCTGACGATGCCTACCGACTGTTCCAAGGGACTGTTTCGACCACCAAAGGTGGACTAAGGTGCTCATTTTATTACTGAAGGTGCCAACAGGGCTATTTTTCCTCCAAAGATGACTACCGACCATGCCATGGGACTGTTTAAAACACCAAACGTTCACTAATGGTGCCTAACGACCATGCCAATAGCTATTTCAGCCACCAAAGGTGCACCGATGTACGAATTTTCCCACTGAAGGTGCCCAAAGGGTTATTTTTCCAATCAAAGGTGCCTAGCGACCGTGCAAAGGGACTGTTTTGGCCACCAACGGTGCACCAAGGTGCTGATTTTTCCAACGAAGGTGCCAAATAGGTTTTTTTTCCAGGTGAAGGTTTACCAAGGTGTTGATTCTCCCATCGAAGGTTCCCAAAGGGATATTTTTGCCACCGAATGTGCCTACCAACCGTGGCAAGGGACTGTTTCGACGACAGAAGGTGCACCAACATGATAATTTTCCCACCGAAGGTGCCCAACAGGCTATTTTTCCCACCAAAGGTGCCTACCAATGATGCCAAGGGACTGTTTCGATGACCAAAGATCCACCAAGGTGCTAATTTTCCCACCGAAGACGCCTACCGACCATGCCAAGGGACTATTTTGGCCACTGAAGGAGCACCAAATGTTCCTAATGACCGTGCCAAGGGATTGTTTCGGCCTCTGAAGGTGCATTATTGGTACCTAGTGACCGTGTCGAGGGACTATTTCGACGATCATGCCAACCAGGCTATTTTTGTCACCGAAAGTTCCCAACGTGCTGATTTTCACACCGAAGGTACCCAAAGGGCTACTTTTCCCACCGAAGGTGCATAGCAACGATGCCAAGGGACTATTTCGGCCACCGAACGTGCAACAAGGTGCTGATTACCACACAGAAGGTGCCCAACAGGCTATTTTTCTACTGGACGTGCCTATCGACCGTGCAATGGGACTGTTTTGGCAATTGAAGGTGCACCAAGGTCCTGATTTTCTGACCGAAGATGCACAACGGGCTATTTGTCCCATCGAAGGTGCCTACCGACCCTGCCAAGGGACTTTTTCAGTCACTAAAGGTGCACCACAGTGCTGATTTTCCCACTGAAGGTTCCCAACTGGCTATTTTTCCCCTGAAGGTGCCTACCGACCATGTCAAGTTGCCTACTGATCATGCATAGGGACTGTTTCAGCCTATGAAGGCGTACCAAGGTGCTAATTTTCATAACAAAGGTGCCCAATACTTTTTCTATCGATGGTGACTACCAACCGTACCAAGGGACTATTTTGGCCATCGAAGGTTCACAAAAGGTGCCTAGCAACAGTGCCAGGGGACTATTTCTGCTTCCAGAGGTGCACCAAGGTGCCAATTTTCCCACTGAAGATGCCCAACGGGCTATTTTTCCCACCAAAGATGCCTACCAACCGTGCCAAGGGACAATTTCGGTCACCAAAGGTGCACCAAGGTGCTGATTTTCCCACTTAAGTTACCCAACGGGCTATTTTTCTCATTGAAGATGCCTACTGACCGAGCCAAGGAACTGTTTAGGCCACCGAAGGTGCACCAAGGTCCTGATTTTCCCACTGAAGGTGCCTAATGGGTTATTTTTCCCAATGAAGGTGCCTACCGACCAAGTCAAGGGACTGTTTCAGCCATAAAATATGCACCAGGGTGCTGATTTTCCCACCGAACGTGCCCAACGGACTATTTTTCCCACCGTAGGTGCCTACCAAGCATGCCAAGAGACTATTTCGGCAACTAAACATGCACCAATGGTGCCTGGCGACTATGCCAAGGGACTATTTCAGCCACCAAAGGTGAACCAAGGTGCTGATTTTCCCAATGAAGGTGCCAAACAGGCTATTTTCCCACCGAAGGTGCCTACAGACCGTGCCAAGGGACTATTTCGACCACCGAAGGTGCATCAAGGTGCTGATATTCCCACCAAAGGTGCCCAACGGGCTATTTTCCCCTAAGGTGCCTATCGACCGTGCCAATGGATTGTTTTGGCCACAAAAGGTGCACCAAGGTGCTGATTTTCCCACCAAAGGTTCCCAATGGGTTATTTTTACCACCAAAGTTGCTTAGCGACGAAGCCAACGGACTGTTTCGGCCACCGAAGGTGTACCAAGGTGCTGATTTTCCCTTCAAACGTACTCAACGAGCTATTTCTCCCGCCGTTAGTGCCTAACGATCGTGACAAGGGACTGTTTCGTCAACTAAAGTTACACCAATGGTGCCTAGCAACTGTGCCAAGGGACAATTTCGGCCACCAAAGGTGCACCAAGGTGCTAATTCTCCTACAGAAGGTGCCTAACAGGCTATTTTTCCCACCGAAGGTGCCTACCATCCATGCCAAGGGACTATTTTGGCTAGCGAAGGTGCAACAAGGTGCTGATTTTCCCACCGAAGGTGCCCAACGGGCTATTTTCCCAACCGAAGGTGCCTACCGACCCTGCCAAGGGACTGTTTAAGTCACCGAAGGTGCACCATAGTGCTGATTTTCCCACCGAAGGTTCCCAACTGGCTATTTTTCCCCTGAAGGTGCCTACCGACCGTGCCAAGTTGCCTCTTGAACATGCATAGAGACTGTTTTGGCCTATGAAGGCGCACCAAGGTGCTAATTTTCCTAACGAAGGTGCCCAACAAGCTGTTTTTCCTATCAAAGATGCCTACCAACCGTACCAAGGGACTGTTTTGGCCACCAAAGGTGCACAAAAGGTGCCTCACAATAGTGTCAGGGCACTATTTCTGCTTCCAAAGGTGCATCAAGGTGCCAATTTTCCCACTGAAGATGCCCAACAAGTCATTTTTCCCACCAAAGGTGCCTACCAACCATGCCAAGGGACAATTTCGGTCACCAAAGGTGCACCAAGGTGCTGATTTTTCCATTGAAGTTGCCCAACGAGCTATTTTTCCCATCGAAGATGCCTACCGACTGAGCCAAGGAACTGTTTAGGCCACCGAAGGTGCACCAAGGTCCTAATTTTCCCACCGAAGGTGCCCAATGGGCTATTTTTCCTAACAAAGGTGCCTACTAACCATGTCAGGGGACTATTTCGGCCATAAAAGGTGCACCAAGGTGCTGATTTTCCCACTGAACGTGCCCAACGGGCTATTTTTCCCACCGTAGGTGCCTACCAAGCAGGCC
This sequence comes from Erythroxylum rotundifolium, assembly GCA_027563915.1. Classification (NCBI taxonomy): domain Eukaryota; kingdom Viridiplantae; phylum Streptophyta; class Magnoliopsida; order Malpighiales; family Erythroxylaceae; genus Erythroxylum; species Erythroxylum rotundifolium. The sequence goes on along the minus strand of JAOSBO010097086.1, from coordinate 745 downwards.
AAGGGACTGTTTCGGCAACTAAAGATGGACCAATGGTGCCTGGTGACTATGCCAAGGGACTATTTCAGCCACCAAAGGTGAACCGAGGTGCTAATCTTCCCAATGAAGGTGCCGAACGGGCTATTTTCCCACCGAAGGTGCCTACCGACCGTGCCAAGGGACTATTTTGGCCACCAAAGGTGCATTAAGGTGCTGATTTTCCCACCGAAGGTGCCCAATGGGCTACTTTTCCCCTAAGGTGCCTACCGACCATGCCAATGGATTGTTTCGGCCACAAAAGGTGCACCAAGGTGTTAGTTTTCCCACCAAAGGTTCCCAACAGGTTATTTTTACCATCAAAGGTGCTTAACGACGAAGCCAAGGGACTGATTCAACCACCAAAGGTTCACCAAAGTGCTAATTTTCCCCCCAAATGTGCTCGACGAGCTATTTTTCCTGCCCTTAGTGCCTACCGATGGTGCCAAGGGACTGTTTCGTCAACTAAAGTTGAACCAATTGTGCCCAACGACCGTGCCAATGGACAATTTCGACCACCAAAGGTGCACCAAGGTGCTGATTCTTCCACTGAAGGTGCCTAACAGGCTATTTTTCTCACCGAAGGTGCCTACCTTCTATGCCAAAGGACTATTTCGGCTAGTGAAGGTGCACCAACTGTTGGTAGTGTGCCTTAGGCTAATGGATATTTGTGATTCATGTATTAACATTATGACTTGTTAATAATATATTATGAGGTATTCCTTTTATA
>JAOSBO010096998.1:10843-23971 GCA_027563915.1 Erythroxylum rotundifolium | reverse complement strand
AACAGATTGACCACTCCATCTTAATTTTTCAACCAAAGGAAAGGAAATAAACTACTTCCCTTTTTTGTGAGTATATTCCTCTAAAATATAGTTTGCATCTACAACCATTAACCTTGAATTTTTCTTTTTTTTATCATTTTCTAATTCTAAACTCCATGTTTGAATACTTGGGTAATTTTGAAAGACTACTACAATGCCACTTAATTTTTCCTAGAAATAACTTTAATCTTGAGTTAAATAGAAAAACAAAATCTCCTATCTTGATCTCCTTGTTTTTAACATGAGAATCATACCATATTGTCACTTTTTCCTTATACAACTTAGCTTTCTCATAAGCATCATATTTTAGTTCTTCTAGTTTATCAAGATATAGGAGTATTTTCTCACCAACTATCTTGCAGTCAAAATTTATTGCCTTAATTATTAAATATGCCTTATACTCCAACTTCATCAATAAATGACAAGCTTTTCCACAAAAAATTTCAAAGGTTGTTATACAATAGGTTCCTTAAAGGCCATTCAATATGCTCTTAAAACATCATCAAGCTTCAATGCCCAATCTTTCCTTAAAACATTAATTATCTTTTCCAAGATTCCCTTTAGCTCTAGACTAACAACCTCCATTTAGCCACTTATATGCAGATAATAAAGCATAGCCACTTGATGATAAACTACATACCACTTACGGAGAGCTTCAAATGATTTATTATAAAAGTGTGCACCTCTATTACTTATGATCACTCTCGGAACTCCAAATCTACTAAATATCCTTTTAATAAAATTTTGAACCACTTTACCATCATTAGTTTGAGTTGCATTTCTTTAGTCCATCTTGAGACATAATCTACTAAAACAAGTATGTATGTGATACCTATAGAAGTTAGGAAAGGTCCCATGAAATCAAATTCCTATATATGAAAGACTTCAACCTCTAAATATTAGAAAGGGGTGTCCCATCTCTCTTTGAAACAATACAAATTCTTTTCCATTTGTCACATTATGTTACGTATTCACAAGCATCCTTGAACAAGTTAGGAAAGTAGAATCCACATTCTAACTCTAGTTTTCATCTTTTTCCTTCATGAGGCCTTGCATAAGTAGAATATTGACAATAAGTAATGTTTCTAACATCTCATCCTATATAACACATCTCTTAATTAGTCCAGATACATAAATTTTATATAAAACTAGTTCATCCAAAAAATAATTATTATGCCTTACTTAACACTACCTAAATGCTTCACTCGTAAGAATACGAGGTTGTCATAGTATATGGTAGATGACCCAAGGTTGTCTCACAAGGAAGTTGTTAATAGTAATAACTAAATAAAAGATTAGAAATTAAAGAATGAATTCAAGGAGGTATAGAGGTTGTGAAATTATGAAATTAAACAAAAAGAATGAATTGCATAAAATTGATATAAACCTTTTAAAGATAACCTAGGTTACACTTTTATCTAATTTCAAGCCTAAATTCTTAAGCTTTCCATTAATATAATCTCTAGCTTTATTCTCTCTTCAATCAAATTAGAAACCATCAATTTAATAGTTCTCACATTCATAAACTAAAATTTACCAATTGTTTAAAGTTACAAATTAAGGGATCCTTGGAATTTATATTTCTAATTCATTCAAAAGGAAATTCACTGTTTAGTTCCAATATCAAGTTTCATATTTCAATTTTTCACTTAATATCTTAAGACTAATACGTGACCAATCTATTAACCTAGCATTCAACACAATACAATCAATCCAGGTAAATATATGTTAATGAGAATTATCGAATCAAGACATTCCATAAAATTTAGATGCAAACACTAGGTAGGAATAATTTAGCTCATCATCAAAATGACAATAATACTCATATCAATTGAATTCAAACCAGTAAAGTCCATTGTATCAAAAAGAAATTGAAACAAGAAAATTCTAAAATCAAACTAAAAGAATAGAGAATAAAAGAACCCTTTAATGATGAATGGGAGTGAAACTCTCGTTTTCTTTCTCTAGCTCTTAATCAGTGCTGATGACAAAACTAAATTGATTCTCCCTAAGTTGCTTACAAAGTTTAGTTTCTTAAAGAAAAATTAAATAAAAAAAGAATGAATAAATCTCTCTTATCTTGTACGCCCCACGTCTGCTCTCCTAAACTCTATCTGGAACTCTATTTGTATTCTAATACTTCTCTCTTTTTGACTATGATCCCTTCATATTTAGGTCGCAATCTCTGTATATAAATCATGGCTCAACTTCTCAGCTTTCCAATGGATCCTCTTTTGCTTAAAAAATCTATGTAGGTAAATTTATGAGCCAAAAACCAATTGAAGGTCAGACCAAGTCTAGACAGATTTCGTATCTTATTCCCAACCTTTTTAGCCTATCAAAATAGCACTTTTAGCCCTCGAGTTTTACATAGAAATTATGGCCCAAGATGATGTCTTAAATTTTAGCTTTTAAATTACCTTGTTTAGATCTCATAAGACTCAGATATGTCCATGTAATGCTCTAGTGGTTAGGTTGTCAATTTTGCAAAAATGAGTTTTAATTTAAAAAAATTGTTGCTTGTCTAAAAGAATTCACAAAACTGAAAATTTGGGCTCCCTTAAAATCTAGAAATGTCCTCCAAATATTATCTAAAGACCATGTTTAGATTCGAAGTCTCCATCCATGTTAAAGGCCATAGACAGCCTAAATACTCAAATTGTCAATGATAGTGGTAAATAGCAGGTAGTTTATCATGTGTATAGTTTTTAAATTGAATAATTGGTGCATGTTTAGGTTAGAATTGTGTTATTTAGTTAGACATTTGTGTTTTGAATGTTTTATGGGTTAGAGTATGCCATTGAGCTTAAATTTTGTATATTTGAGGTGCCTTGATGTGTTTTTTATTGTTTCAGGTCAAACATAGAAGAACAAAGTAGTGTGGGAGGAACTTAAGCCAAAACTCAAGGACAATCGTAACTTATGGGCCATGATTCTGACAGAAGCCTAGTGAACGTGTCATGATCGTAAAAAGTGGTCACTTTAAATAGAACGATTCTTAAAAAAGTTTGGAAAAATAATAAAATCAAAATGATAAATGAACAACTTATAAAAAATCCATTTCAAAAAAAGTAAAAAATTTACTTTAGCCTAATATAAAACATAAAATATTAATTAATAAATAAGTTATCAAATATTAAATTAATAACCTATGTTAGTCTAATAAAATCTAACCCACTTATCTGGCAAAAAAAATCAAGCTCATTTTAGAAATGTTAATAAAAACATAATTTCATAAAACTTAGTCAAAATTCCTTAAGTACAAAAAATTAAGAGCTTATAATTTCAAAAAATCTAATAAAAATCCATAACTTTAGAGAACTCGATGAAAATCCCATTTATTTTTGTTAATAAATGAAGATCCACTTTTTTTTAATCTAAGTCTAAAGATTATTCATCCAATAAAATTCTATTTCTTTTAAAAACATACATATTTAATTTAAGTCCAATAGATTTAAGCCATTCTAGCTTTGGAAATCTTATCAAGCTTATTGTTTAGTTTAGATCAATTTCATTTAACTCTTACATTTTATTTTTCCTTTTTAAATCAATAAAAGATCAAGTATATTTTGTTTTCAAATCTGATAACATCACCCTAGGTATTTTCTTCATATCAAAATCTTATGACCAAACTTTAGGTGTTTTATTTTTCTTTTAAAGCCCTAAGTAAAAATAACTCTTAGGTAAAATATAGTATCTAACACCTTTCCTTATTTTAGAAGCCAACCTTAAACACTTCTTTAGTTAGGATATCCAATCGTTTTACTTTTATTTTTTTATGTCTCTATTTTAACAAGGTATAATAGTGATTCCATTTATCTTTACTCATCCTTTTTGTTAAGGGTAAGAACAATGTATCAATGATAAAAATTTTAAATATTTTAAAAGTACTAGTTTATTTATTAATCACTTGTTTGTTATCAATCTTGTGCATCCCTAAAGAATATTAGATCAAAAGGCTTTTAAAGTTAGATGCATTCACCAAGAAGATTTGGAAGCTTATAATCTATGGCCTTAGCTTTTTTTTTCTCTAAATTTCTATGTTTACTATCTCTAGAAGTAACTCATGACTTTCTACCAATTATAAATTTATTCTCTTTATCAAATAAAATTTAATTCTAATAATAAACATATTTTTAAATATATCATTCTTCTCATTTATCCTCATCAAATCTTTATCAGATCTTTATCATGTCTAATTTTCAAATATATATTATCCATCTTATAAAATCATCTTCCTATAAGGTAAAAGAGTTATTAGTGTTTCTAAGAATTGTACTAACCAAATATCGATATCCTATAAAAAATATTTTGTTTCTGTTAATATCCTAAACATTGTTTTGAGAAATTTGATCAAAAATCAATATACTTACTTTGAAGTAATTTCTTTAGGTCTTACTTGGCATGTATGTATGTATGTATATATATATATATATATATATATATAAAGGCTTACATGTGAATTTTCAAATTGCCTTGTTGAATTATCAACTAAAACAATGTTAATATGCTTGCATAAGTACCATTTAAGCCACTTTAAACATTTTAACAATGTTGTAATAATATTTAAATTTATAGCCTCTATTCAACAAATCAATCTTTTTAAGATGTTAAAGGTACAAATTTCAGAGTGTTGGTTGTCTAAAGAAGATAAAAACTATCCAGCAACCTTGTATTATCATATGATCTACAAAGTACAAGATCATACTCCAAATCTAACTCTGCCTCCTCTAAATGATGCATTATTTATTAAAGCATCTTCATCATCATAAGTACCAAATCGCGTCTAGGTCCCTCTACAAATGTCTTGTGAAGAAATTGCTGAGAAATCAACAAAGATCATGTCATAAATATAATCAAATAAATTTTTCAAAATTCTATTTGATTATTTTTATAAAATACCCTGAACTAGTAATCAAGAAATAAAAGTGTTAAAAATAAATCTAATTTGGTTTACACATAAAACTTTTTCTTCTTTAATGAAAGAGTTAACCGTAAGTGTGTTCAATTTACTAACCTGTAACTGCATAAATAGAGAAAAGAAAAAGCACTACGACTTTTAGAGATGGTTAGATAGGAAGTGTTAGCTACTTTGACATCCACCATTTTTAAGAGAAAAACTAAGATTTACAAGTCTAATTAGAATTAAACTCTAAATAATAATTAAAACAAGCCTAAGAAATACTTTATATACTTTATAAACTCTAATAATAATAATTAAACTCTAAATAATAATTTTTATAACATGAACCAATTTGTGATTAAAGCTGACATAATATGACTCTTAATAAACAAAGATATGAAAACTAATTAAAACTAAAAAGAAATTTCACTTAAATACTTAAAGAAAAATTAGGGTATATTAGTTATATAAATACTAATTCCATTACACATGGTTTGGAACAAATTTGTGTTTAAGACCGTAAATCCTTTTATAACTTTTGTGTAGTTGAACAAGATCTAGGATACATTCATATTAAAGATCATAGACCATTTTATGACTATGAATATGGAAATAGGCTTTAGCATACCTAAACTAGAGATTGTTTCCCCAAACATAATTTTTAAAAAATGTAAGATAGTACATAGTTGTATTGGAAGCCATATCCATGTACATGGTCATGTTAGAGATCACATTCACATATAAGCCTTCTCCAACCTTAGAACGAACCAAGTTAACTAATAGCTAGTCTTCCTATAGGTTCAATGAATGTCCTATATTAGTTCTTCATATGTAATTTAAAGCTTGGTTAGTATGTATGTCTTAAATCAACTTATTCAAAGCCCTCTCATCTTAATAACTACTAACTTTCGTAACTAGTCCACTACGCATAATCAATGGAACTCTTGAAGCTTAGATAGTTGTTCTTGCATAATTCCATCTCTCTTAGAAATGATTCAAACTTGAATCATTACCGACATTAAAAAAAGATAAAGATCACGTACATTAAAATTAGCATTATGAAATACTTACTTGAAATTTCTATTTTTTCGAAATTATCATTAACCCTTTCAGTGGATTAAAATAGACCATCCTCTCTTATTTGTAATTTTAATCGCCGTGGATCTATGATTTGTTCTTTCCGCTTATACATCCAAACTCAATAACTAGGTTTAAAGGTAACTTATTTTCTACCTCTGTTATCTTTGACTATATAATGCTCTCTTTTCTTTTCTTTTTTAACTGTGTTATTTTACACATTAATGGATTTATCTTGCCACATTAGCCTTCTTCACTCCATACAAACTAATTGCTTAATTAATAGATAATGATAATAAATCCTAATAAGATATTGTATTAAAATTATAAATAAATTAATGGTGAATAAAAAATAAATGACTACGCACTCCTATCATTTACAAACCCAACAAACTATCAACAATCTTCCCAGTTCTTTTAGTTCCTTTGAATAACAGCACAAGGAAACATAGTCAAATTTATATTCACCACTTTAGTTTCACCATTACTTTCAAGATGAGTAGTAATGAAAAATAGTATTTATTCCCGAATTTTTGCATAAAACTCCTAAAAAAGAATTAAAAATTTTAGTATCTAGTCACTCCTTATACTCCTAAGAATGCCACATAGTCATAATATTTCCTTAAAGAATAAATCAGCAACATTGGTCCCTTACATTAATTTCATCATAATGAATAGAATTTGTCACCTTAGAGAACCTATCAACTACCACAAATATAGAATCCTTACTCTTCTTCTACCTAGGCAAATATGTTATAAAGTTCCTAGAAATATCTACTCGTGTTTTGCTAAGTATAGGTAAAAATGTGTAGAACACATATGGAAAAATTATAAATTAGCATTCCTATAAATGATGCACTTACCACACTAATTCTAGATTATGTCTCATTTTAAGCTACTAAAAATGCACACTTAATTTATCTAAGGTCACTATAACAATAACATGACTAATTAAGCCTCCCCTATAAGCCTTATACATAAATAACTTACACATAGAACACTACTACTAATACATCTATTAAGAGAGGGTTTAAAATCAAATTTACCCTTATCTTTGTTATAGACATCCTTTTTGCACTTAGGTGGCTCTATTTTGACTTTAGAAAGACCCCTATATTCGTTTTTTTTCTTAGTCAAGCATCTAAAATTTACTAGTACTAGTAGGGTACTTTAATAACTCTTTTTGTTTGGCTTACTTCTTTATATTTATTATCATATGCACTATCTATTCCAACTCCCCATAGATTTTTATCTTTATTATATTTACTATATCTCTATCTAATCCATCTAAGAATAAAGTCATATTCACCTTTCTATCCTTTTTTATATTAGCTTGTGATAAGTGTGATTTACATCATGTTTTAGGGTTTAGTTTATTATGTATTGAGTATTTATTTAATTTTTTTGTGTGTGTTTAGGTTAAAATTGTGTTAGTTTGTGTTTTTAAGCGTTTTTATGGGTTATTATAAGTCTTTGAGCCTAAATATTATGTTTTTGAGGTACCTTGATGTGTTGGTTAGTGTTTCAGGGTCAACATCGAATAACAGAGAAGCTTCAGAGACTTCTAGGCTGAAACAACGACCAGGCCATGATCATGATAGAAACATGGGAGCCAGCCCACAATCATGGCATATGGGCCACGATTGTGATAGAAGACTAAGCCAAAGTGAGGCCACAATCATGACAGAAAAGGTTGTCTGCTACGATTGTGGCTTGCGTAGGGCAGATGCGTAAACAAGAGAAGATGTCAAGTTTTGAGGGATTTTTTAGACCTTTTTTATCCCAAAAAAACCTTAAGGATGCTTAAGACACAAAAACTATTTATAGAACAAAAAGAACACAAGAAGGGGAGCATTTCTCATGATCTCGAAACCGTAGAGTGTTTTAACGAGAGATTGAGGAAGAAACAAGAAAAGAGAAATGTGGAGAAGAAGCTTATGTGAAGTACTTCCCGGAATAGGAGGTTTCCTACCGTTGCTACCTCCGTCATCCATTTTGAGTCTATTTCCATTGTAGTTTCAATTTTTATGATTGTATAGAATTTGGGATAGCCGTTAATGATAGATTTGTTGAATGTTGAGGACTTGTCTAAACTCACCTTTGGGATATGTTGTCTTTGATATTAATGAAATTTGATTGTTTCGTTTTTATTAGATTTCTTATAATTTCAATTCTATACTTGCATAACTCGGTAACAAATTCAGAGGGTGAACCAAGTGAAAAATAATTAAATTGGGCTAACGAGAGTAAGGTAATTTAATCAAACAATAATTGAATCAAATCGGTAAATTTATGTAGAGAGAGATCTTGCTTAAGTTTCAATAGTTTTTGGACAACTAAAGATCTAATTTAGGTTTTAGACAAATTATGAATCGAGAGATTACGATTCCCATAATCTAATTAGGGTTAACAATTAAGGTTAGTGGTTATAACTCGAGAAATAGTAATCAACCCTAGGATCATCTAGAACTGGTAATCTGGCAAATTCATAATCAATTAGGTTTTCATTAAAGTCGGATAAAATTTCCCTTCCTCTCAATTGATAGCTTTTAGGTTGATTCTTGATTAGGTGTTGCATTTGTTGCTTTGTTTATATTTTCAATTTTGATTCTTAAAGTTAATTCCATGATTGAAACAATTTTCGGTTTTAGTTTCATTCATTTTTGAGTTATTGTAAATTGTGTTCAACCTTAGATTTAGGATTAGATTAACCCTTCTCATGGGATCAACACCTTAGTTAACACGTGAATGACCTGTATGCTTGTGAAATACTGAGGTTAAATTATTAATGTCTTTTCTTATCAGAAGCCTATAATCAAGTTTTTGGCGCTATTATTGGGGAGGCAATTAATTTAGTTCTATAGTTTTAGGTGTTTAGATTAGTTTTTAATTTTTATTTTCGTTCTTTCTTTTTTATTTTAGAAATTGTTCTCTTGCATAAATATAAGAGTCATAAGAGGTTCGAGTTATGTAGCTAAAACTTTAGACTTAGATATCACTCAATTAGAATGAACCATTAGGAAAGCTCGGCGAGAAAAAGAATAAATCTAGAAATCTACAATGTTCAAGGAGTTTCAATAGAATATAGACCATGAAGCAAACCAAGGTAGGCAACAACAGACCATTATGGACTTTATGAGGCTAAGGTTCAATGCGGCGAATCAAAGAGTAATTAAGTTGCCTATTTAAGCAGCCTCGTTTGAGATTAAACCAGCCCTCCTAATTATGCTTTAGAAGAATGTATAGTTTTATAGATTAGCAAACGAGGACCCCAATGCACATATAATGAACTTCCTCAAAATTTATGATACCTTTTGGTATCATCAGATGTCAGAAGATGCGGTCAGAATTTGGTTGTTCCCTTTTACCCTTAAAGACAGAGCAAAGGAGTGGTATCATTCTCTGAACCCAACCAATGTCACAATGTGGGATCAGTTAGTTCCTACATTCTTAGATAAATATTTTCCTTTAACTAAGACTATCAAGATTATCAAGGAAATTATCAATTTCCAACAAGGTGATGGGGGAATCAATCTTCAAAGCATGGGACAGATACAAGGATTTGCAACGTAAATGCCCATACCATAATTTACCGAGGGAGTTTTTGCTGCAAACATTCTATAATGTAGTCAACCCACTTAGAAGAGGCATAATTGACGTAACTTTAGGAGGATCACTGATGAGGAAGATAGTTGATGAAGCAGAAGAGTTGATAGAGGAGATGGCAAATGATAGCTATTTGTGGATGAACAAGTAGGGGAAGCAAGCTACTACTTTTAGAGAGTAAAAAGGTATCGTGGTTGTCGATCAAATGACTAAAATACAAGTGAAGATTGACAACTTGATGCGACAACTCAACAACTTGAAGGCGTCATCCTCAACTCCAATACCTACATCCCTAATGGATTGTTACTTAAATTGAGCATCGTGGACATATAGATCATGATATAATGGATTGTTACTTGATGAAGAAAAGTGATCCGAAGCAAGTAAATTATATGGGAGCCTAGTATGTACAAGGAGGGGGCAACAATCCCTACTCTAATACCTACATCCCTAAGTGGAAGAATCACCCTAACTTCTCTTGGACAAATAATGTTGTAGGATAGTTCAGCCTTAAGGACAATTGGGCTTTCAACATGGTAAATCAAGCTCGATGAAAACCAAGTTAGATAGAGTTCTAGATAAGCTTGGAACTCTAGACGATGTACAAAAGAAGTTGGAAGGAAATTTTGAGCAAGTCACTAAGAACCATGCTTCTTCAATCCATAATCTAGAGGTATAAGAAAACCAATTGTTAAGCGCTTTCTCTACTTGAAATGTGGAAATTTTCTTATCACTTCAAGAACAAAACCAAGGGAGAAACTAAAAGCGGCTGCACTTCAAATTGGGAAGGAAATTGAAACACCCACGAGGACAATAGAGGATCCTATCCATACTCTTGAGGAAAATCAAGAAAAGGAAAAAGAAGTTGACATGAGTGAATACACTCCTTATGTCATTCCTCCATTGTATCAACCCAAGATCCCTTTCCTATAATGATTACAAAAAAAGAAGTTAGATGCACAATTTACAAAGTTCATCGAGAAATTAAAGATATTATAGATATATCTCTCTTTTGTTGAGGTGTTGGAAAACATGCCGAAGTATGCAAAATTTTTTAAGGACATATTGTCAAACAAACATATTTCACAAGATAATCAAATGGTGGCTCTCACTGACACTTGTAGCTCTATAGTCACCATTCAAATGCCATCTACATTGACAGATCTTGGGAGTTTCATAATACCCTATATGGTTGGTGTGTTGAAATTTACAAAATGTTTGTGTAATTTGGGAGCAAGCATTAATCTTATGCCTCTGTCAATATTCAAGAAGTTGGGATTGGGTGAGGTTAAGCCAACATCAATGTTAATTTAGTTTGCTAATCAATCTATTAAGAGATCATGTGGAATAGTGGAAGCATGATGATGCATGAGGACTTTGTGGTTCTGGATTTTGAAGAAAATAAGAACTGTCTATTGATCCTAAGACGACCATTGATGAATGCAAGGAAAGCCATAATTGACATTCATAAAGGGAAATTAACACTTCGAATAAGTGAGGAACAGATCGAATTCAATATGAATAAGGTCTTAGAGAATCTAATAATAAGCAGTGTATGTAGGAAGGTTGAAATTATGGATCAATATGTGCAAGAACAAGTTAAGGGTTGCATCATAGAAATACAGTCAGTGGAAGCAGAGATAGACAATGGATATCAGAACCCTAAATCCAAAGGAGATGAGGGGATGAAGGAGTTAGATGTTCAAAATCATCATAATAAATTTGTTCAAACTGAAGCACCCATACCACATTAGAGATTATTATTGGTAACATTTTACCTTCGCTGACATGATATAAGATATAATGGAGGTGTTCATAGATGATTTTTCAGTTTTTGGAGATTCCTTCAAATTAGGTTTAACTAATTTGGACAACGCTCTCCAAAGATGTGAAGAGTCACACTTGGTGCTGAATTGGGAGAAATGTCATTTTATGGTGCAAGAAGGAATAGTGCTAGGGCATAAAATTTCACACCCAATATTTGAAGAAGTTATAGATAAACTTTCACTGCCAAGCAATGTAAAAGGTGTACGAGGATTCTTAGGTCATATAGGATTTTATCCTCAATTCATCAAATACTTTTCGCAAATTGCAAGACTTTTGACAAACCTTTTAGTCAAGGATGTGCCCTTCTTGTTTGATGATAAATATATGTTTACATTCAACACACTAAAGGAGGCATTAATTTTAGCACTAGTTATATCACCACTGAACTAGACACTTCCATTTGAAGTTATGTCTGATGTTAGTTACTAAGCCATAGGCTGTGTATTAGGCCAAAGGAAAGATAAGAAGTTGCATGCGATTTATTATGCCAATACAGGACATTAACTGAATTACACCACTATAGAAAAGGAACTAGTCGTAGTAGTGTACGCATGTGATAAGTTTCAACAATACCTTTTGGGTTTAAAGGTAATCGTATTCACTAATCACGCAGCATTAAAATAGCTTCTTAATAAAAAAGATGCAAAACCAAGGCTCATTCGATGGGTGTTACTTCTATAAGAATTTGATATAAAGGTGAGAGATAAAAAGGGAGTGGAAAATGTGGTTGTAGACCACTTATCTAGACTTGAAGGAGGGGGATGCAAGCCAAGTGATGATATTAACAAAAAATTCCCTTATGAAACCTTGATGTTACTCAAGAGCTTGACTATACCATAGTTTGTCGATATTGCAAATTATATGGCCAGTGGTAAACTTCCATCAAATCTATCATACCAACAAAGGAAGAAATTCTTTCATGATTGTAACCAATATATATGGGATGAGCCAATTTTATACAAAACATGCACTGAGGGGTTAATGCGAGGATGTGTTCTATAGGAGGAAATATTAGACATCTTTAAGCAATGCCATAAGGGTCAGTATCCTGGGTATTTTGAAGCAAAAAAAAAAAGTGGTTCAGATACTTGATAGTGTATTTTATTGGCCATAGTTGTTTAAGGATGCTCAAACTTTCATAGCACAATATGATCGATAACAAAGAATAGGTAACATCTCCAAAAGAGATGAGATGCCTTTATCTAACATGTTAGAAGTGGAAGTCTTTGATGTATGGGGCATCAATTTTATGAGTCCTTTTTCATCTTCATTGGGAAATATATACATCCTAGCAGGAGTTAATTATGTTTTTTGCTAGGCCAAAGCATTAACATCCCCAACCAATGACAGAAATCTAGTGCAAAAGTTCATTAAATGATTATTTAACTAGTTTGGAGTACCACGTACGATAATAAGTGATGGAGGCACACATTTCTGTAGTAGATCTTTTAATGCCGTCTTAAAAGGGTATGGAGTACACCACTAAGTTGCTACACCTTACCATCTGTAAACTAGTGGACAAATGGAAGTTATTAACCAAGAGCTAAAAAGAATTTTGGAAAAGACGGTGAACAATTCCAAGAAAGATTAGGCAATAAAGCTAGATGATGCCTTATGGGACTATACAACAACTTTCAAAACACCTATCGGAATAACTCGTTATAGGCTTATGTATG
>JAOSBO010096998.1:0-10743 GCA_027563915.1 Erythroxylum rotundifolium | reverse complement strand
GCTAGATGATGCCTTATGGGACTATACAACAACTTTCAAAACACCTATCGGAATAACTCGTTATAGGCTTATGTATGGGCAAGCTTGTCATTTGCTAGCCGAATTAGAACATTAATCATACTGGGTGATTAAAGCATTAAATTTTGATTGGAAACAAGCAAGAAAAAAGAGACTTCTGCAACTGGACCAACTTGAAAATTTTCGTTATAATGCATACAAAAATGCAAAAATCTACAAGTAAAAGGTAAAGAAATGGCATGATCCTCATCTTAAAAAAAAGGAATTCAAAGTATGAGATGATGTTCTATTTTATAATTCAAGGTTGAGACTATTTCCTGGGAAGTTAAAATCTAAATGGAATGGATGATTTACAGTCATTCATGTTCTTGATCATGGAGCCCTCTGATTGGAAAATGCTAATAAGGAGAATTTTAAGGTTAATGGGCATTGTTGCAATCTATATCTTGGAGGAGCGATTCCAAAGGAAAAGGAAGTGCTCTCCTTATCTTCAAATAATTAACATACTTCAAATGATGAAAGGTCAAGCTAAGGACTATAAATTAGCATGCTTAGTAGTTTGATTAAAATTGCTATGTTTAGTTAGAATTGTTTTGAGCTTTCAATAAATCTTTAGTAATTTGTATTGAGCATGGATAACTAACTCTCTCAAGGTATTCAATTATCGCCTCCATCTCCATGAGATTTTGTTATAACCCATTTTCTTTTCCTATTTTGTCTTCATTTTTATTTTTGTTTGACGTTAATTTATATTTCTTCTTTCTTTTATTTGTTTGTTTATCCACTTCTCACATTGAGGACAATGTGTTGTTCAAGTGTGGGGAGGTTTTGTGTTTGATTTTGCATATGTATTATAGTTGTTACGTTACATTGTGTGAATTGTGTCAATATTAGAATGGCTTAGATGGATTAAAATTAATTTAAGTTTGAACATAATCTATTAGGTTGTAAAGAATCATTAGCTCACAAAATTAGTGAATTGAGGTCTTGGGATACATGTATAGCTTAATTAGGATCTAGTGTAAGTTTGTCACCTTCTAAGTTTCCATATTCATTCATAATTAGAGGCCTTTCAACTTAAGTAACTTTACTAGTATTTTTTCATAGAAACAAGTAGCTAAGATAACAAGGTAGGTAATAATAAAACAAAAATAAAAAATTTAAATATATAAATATTCTAATGACCTTCAGGTTATGAATAGAGCTAGTAGCCATTTGAGAATGTGATATAGTTAAGTAACCAGAACAACACGCATCACAAAAATGTTCCTTCACGTCAAAAAGCTATAATGACGTTTTAACCAAGATATTTAATAAAATGACTTAGTCGAGTAACCGGATTGACATTCATCACCAATGTTTACTCTGAGTAAAAGACTAAGACCTTATTTAAATTTTAAAAATGTAAATTCTTAATAAAAACCTACCAAACTTGTAATAGCTTGACTTTTCATGAAAATGGAGCAAAAGACTAGGACTGTGTTTAAATTAAAAAATGTATGTTTTAATAAAAACCTACTGAACTTGTAATAAATTGACTTTTCATAAAAACGTACTTAGGAGTAGTTACAAAGTATGAATGACTAACGAATTATTAATGTGTTTGTGCAATTAAAAAGGGCAAATAAATTAACACTTGGATCTAGATTAATTTATATATTTAGTCCAAAGCCCCTATATGTAGATTTGGCATGCTGATGATTTGATACAACTTGATGAATGTGTTTAAAATTAAATTTATTTCATGAAGTTCAAGCCATTTTCTTATTAGTACATCATGGGTGGGGCATTTGTCATTTTGTTTGCTTGAGGACAAGGAAACGATCAAGTGTGGGATGTTGATAACTTTGATTTGTATCATGTTTTAAGGCTTAGTTTATTATTTATAAAGTGTTGATTTGATTATTTAGTATGTGTTTAGGTTAAAAGTGTGTTATTTGTGTGTTTAAGTGCTTTTATAGGTTTATATAAGTCTTCGAGCCTAAATATTATGTTTTTGAGGTACCTTAATTGTTTATTAGTATTTCAGGGTCAACATTGAAGAACGAAGAAGTTTCAGAGACTTTTGTGCTCAAACAATGGTCAGGCCATAATTGTGACAAAAACATGGGACTCAGCCCACAATCATGATAGAAAACTATGCCACTGCCCATGATCTACCATGATCGTGATAGAAAGGGTTGGATGCTAGCTACAATCGTGGTAAACCCTAGGGCTGCTCAAGACACAAAATATATTTAAAGAATAAAAAGAACAAAAGAGAGGGAGCTTTTACATCAGCCACAATCTTGAAACCCTAGAGAGTTTTATCGAGAGATTGAGGAAGAAATGAAGGAAGAGAGACGTAGAGAAGAAGACTACATGAAGTACTTTCTAGAATAGGAGGTTTCCTGTCGTTATTGCCTCTGTCATCCATTTCAATTTTGTTTCTAGTTTGGTTTCAATTTTTATGATTGTATAGAATTTAGGATAGCTGTTGATGATGGATTTGTTAAATGTTGAGGACTTGTCTAAACTCACATTCGAGATATTTTGTCTTTGATATTAATGAAATTTGATTGTTGCATTTTTATTGGATTTCTTGTGATTTCAGTTCTCCTCTAAATTATATCCCCTTTCAATATAAAATACAAGATCAATGTTATCAATATTTAATTTATTTTTCTCCTTATCAACCTCCATTAGAGTTATTGGATAATGCCCATTAAGCCTCCTCTCATAATAGCCTATAAATTGAAAATAAAAATTAGCTCCAAATGGTAATAATGTTTCATGCACATTTTTAAGTTTTGGATAAATTAGGTTATGCTATTTGAGAAATTAACAAACTACAAAATGACTAATACACAGAGCTCAGTAACATTCCTTTAATAATGTGTAGTGCGAATGTCTAGGCAAACATTGAGGCTCGATCTCCATCTAGCTGTGAAAAACAAAAAAGCTTTCCATGAATTTTAATCATGTGTCAATATGTCTTCTCCAAAAATACATCATCACCTTCAATGAGAGTCTATAATAATACAACAAAGCTCAATGTCGTACTGATGTGTCAAGGCGGAAACTTGGAAGTCATGATCTTAGTGTTAATAAGTCGAATTAGCAATTTAACTTCAACTTTGCATTTAACTTTCCAACAACTTCTACTAGAAGTTATTATATATCTTTTCTCCTTTTATATAAGTTAAAAATTAGCATTTATTCAAGCATTATATCAACCTAACTAGTAATTAATGTTAAAGTGTTACTTACATTTAATGTCTTATACAACAAAATGGATTCTTAAGCTATATCGTTTACAATGATATAAAACAAAAAAAAATTAGGTAAAAAAAACCTTAGTAACATAGGAACATAGCAAATCAATACAAACTTCTCAGGATCTAATTACTATGCAACCCTTTTTCTTGTGGTTGCACTAGAATTCAATAGTTGTAATTTCTTTACTTTTAATTATTTACATACCATAAAGATGGTCTATTTTGGACCATGATGGATGATCAACTATGCATTACATGCTAAAGATACAACAACAAAACTAAGTCTAAAGATATGGATTATGACCTTAAGATGAAGGAGAACAATTAAAATAAAAATTTACATCAACTTGTTTTAGATCTCCTTACTCTCAATATATAAAAATAAACAAAAATATTTTGAAGGTTTATCTAAATGTATAGATCGTCATAATAAAATAATAATCTAGGAATAATAACAATGTCATGTTTTAAGACTTTCCATTAAAGGGCACATAGCAAGTGCAAGGACTTTGGGTCATTAATACAATTGTTATATATTTTAAGTAGTTGGAAGTCTTTATCAAAGTCTAACATCATAGATATCATTTACATCTTTGATAAGTCACTGGATTTAGATATCTATTTATTTGAATCTTAATGTAAAAAATCTTTTTCATCCTTAGTAATTTGAGGGTGGTGAATCATTATATCATTAGGATATAAGGTAAATAACATAGTAGTTGAATTTGTTTGATGATTCACTTAATAAGTTCGAAACATATGTAGCGTTCAACCCTAGATCATTTCATATAAGTAAGAGCATTGGGAATTTATGAAAATGCATTACATTGACATGTATAACATTAGCATACACACATGAATTATAATTTGTATACATTACAAAGATAACTTATGCACTCAATTGACTTGTGCTGGGGTATGAAAGATTTTAAAATGACTATAATATGAATTGTGAATTGTTATGCCTACATTTTGGAATGATCGGATTACAATTGGACATTTGGAATTAATTATGATTAACTTAGAAATTGATGAATTAATATGTACATTTGGATTAGGAAAAATTCTAAGTGGTAGGATAAATTGATACATGAAAAATCATGGTTACTGAGCCTATAATTGTGTGACATTTGACATTGTTAAATGAGTGACAAATGGACCAATTGTTGTGTGGCATGTGGAGTAATTATTAGGAGACACATGGACTAATTAATTGGTGACATATGGCAATCTAAAGTGTGGATTAATGGTAGCGTAATCAGTTGATACATGGCTTTCATACCTTAAGGAAAATGTTAAAGGAGGAGGATGACACCTAGCATCATCACTAAGGTAAGCCAATGCAAGAGATGTTTCCACTATTTCCGTCACCTCTCTGCACTGAAATTGCTTCAAACTTTTCTCTGTCTTCTGATCTTAACCTTAGAAAAATTGATACACAAAATTCACACCTTAATTTTTTTTCACAAATCAGCCAAGAAACCAGCTGAATGTTACCCTGATATTGTTGTCTAAAATCAACCTATTTTCACCTTAAGTTTGTGATGAATCTTGCATGATTGTAGGGCTAGCTAAATCTGAAGTGTTACGGTGAAATTGAAAGCTTAGGTAAGTTGCAATTTTATCTTTATGGAATGCTTAATGGTATAAGAATGATGCTTGAATTGGAATGAAATGAATGAGATGTTAGTGATGATATGTGCTGGAAAGATGTTGAATGAATTTGAAAGTTCTATGCTTATTCGTGATATGGGAAAAAAGTGAATTGTATAGGTTGATTCATAAATTAATTAGACTTGGATTTGAAGTACAATAAAGGTGAATTTATGCTAAAGAAAGATATCAATACAACTGAGAAAGAATTAGGGCTATATGCATGATAACGTATGATAGTTTTCTAGTTTGATTTGTGATGCATAAAAGAACATGATTTCTGAGTTATCAAAATGATTCTGAACATTGGATTATAATTTAGGCCTAAATGAGGATACATAATTAAGCATGAATTCTGGAAAATTGGAAGTGTAAATGATATGCCTAAGTGTGAAACATTTAGGTAGAATTGGGAGAAACAATGCAGGGCACGAACCTTTCCTAATAAAGTTTGGTTCTTTCATGATTATGGCAGAGTGATTCCCTATGATCTTGGCCTAATACATAATGTTCTATTACGATTATAGCAATGTTCACCACGATTGTGCTTATGGTTTGAATATGAAATGTTGTCTTTTAAGTGATGTTTGCAACAACTAATGATAAGGTACTATCCTATTATGCATTTGGGCTTGAAATGAACTAGTTTGATGATTGATTGATGAATGAAGATTAAAAAAAATTAATAGAGGTATAAACCTAAATGTCAATAAGACATATTCATGTGACAATGTTTAAATGATTATGAATTGTGATTAAAGAAACACACCCAGGAAAGTCATTAAGCATGCATTAAATATGGCACATACATATATGTTCATGAGTAAATATGTATTTAATTGATAAACTTTGTAATGTGAATTTTGTGTGTATTGAATTATTTAGATGTATAAGTCGATCGACTGAATCCATACATTGTCAGACTATCCAAGTAGTAGAGTAATCTAGAGCATACTGTGAGTAACCTAGAAGTTATCACTAGGATTGATTTATTTTTGTTTAACTTTCAATGTTGAACTATTAATGATTTGTTTGTGACAATTTTGGACTTTAATAGTTTGAGGAGTTTGATATTTTGCATTGTATTAGAATTGTTTTGATTGCATACAAATTTAAAAGTTATTTGTATTCTCAACATATTGTTAAATTCCAGACTTAGGCCCGATGAACTTCTTAATTTTTTTGTGCATCATAAATAAATGTTATTGATAACATATTCTATGATTTGATGTATCACATCAATATGTATGATCAAATAAAGCTGTTGTCACTTGAGTAGCCAATCTGAAAGAGCTTAAAGCTTAGAAATCTAAACTAGAGCATGGCCCCGTGATTAATGATCTCGATATCCACAATAGGTACGAGACAATATCTAAAAAGAGCCCAATATCCATAAGGGATATGGGACAGTGAAAGGCGCTTAGTCACAATAAATAAAAAATGAATGTGGAGTCTCATATGCTTCTGTACTTGTATATATATGATTATGAATCCATTTATGAAATTGTGATGACAAAGTGTTATGCCATATTTCTATATTTGTTGATAATGTGATTGGTTGGGATATGCATGATCAAATTATGCTTGAAAGGAATATATGAAATGTGTGACATTCATTATGTCTTATTAAGATGAGAAATGTTGTGAACTTGATTATATATGAAATATTTTTGTATTTGATATGAATGAGCTCATCAATGATGGTTCACTCACTAAATTCACAAAGCTCACCAAAATTGCAATGTGATTTTTCAGGTACAAAAAATGAGATTTAGGTTCTAAGACGCTCTAGAAGAACATTTTTGACATTAAGATATGGCTCAAAGGTCTGTCAACTGACATCTGAGAAGTTGTAGACTGTATTTATGTAGTTTCTTACGTCATGTAGAACTTATGTATAAAGAGTTGTAAACTCTCAAAGGTTTTGGTAATATAAATATTTGTTTGAATGACTACAGAGTAAAATATGTTTGTATATGAAATGAAGAGTTAAGCTTTTAAGTTTGAGTTATTCTGTATGATGCCATAGTAAGTGTATAGGACCGCTCTAACAGGCCATTGTCTTAGGATTTGCTCTTGAATGTCCTTTGGATGTTCAGGTATATACTCTATGGTAATGAAGTGTTACAAATTTTGGTATCAAAGTATGGTTTGGCATCCATAGGGACACATAAAAACATTTAGGCATAATATACAGTGAGAGATTTGAATAGTGATCAAAATTATTTTTGTTGTAGGTTATTTACCATAGGAGATCAAGTTGGGGAGTCAGCTGACTTAAACGACCTAGAGTTTATAGGTGCCAATAGGGAGTCTACTATATCTAAATTTGTAGAAATGCGTCTGAGAGTTCTCAAGAAAAAGGAAATGAGGTACGATAAATTGAGAAAGTAGGGGGTTGTGTACTTCTATAGAAGTACAAACCTAGTTGTTGCTAAAGGATTGTTAGAGAGGACTAAAAGAATCGTTAATTAGATGGATTGGGAGTCTGATGAGAATTTTGATTATGTAGTCTCACTACTTTAAGGTCCAGCATACCAGCGGTGGAAGATTGTTCCAGGCAGAAATTACAGACCAGGCTTTGTAGTTTAAAGCGGAAAGATTTTCTGAGGGTTTTTTAAGAGATATGCTTAAGATTTATCTGGATAGAAAAGTGAAGGAGTTTTTGGTTCAAATGTAGGGAAGATTGATAGTAGCTAAATATGAGATCCAGTTTAATGAGTTGATGTGGTATGCCAATTCATTGATACCGACTGAGGAGGGAAAGTGTAGGAGATTTGAGGATGGGTTGAACATGGAAATCAGAACAAAGCTAGCCATTTCTAATTTGGGTAGTTTTATGAAACTATGAGCAGCCTCGATCAGAATTGAACAGTTGTTGAAAGATGGTCAGGGAGAGTACAGACAGGAGTCTGGAGTAAAGAGGCAGGTTGAATCTCAAGTTGATTATGGCAGGAGTTTCCATAAAGGCCAGAATATATCATCTCAATTCAAAACTAGATCAAGACAATTAGGATTTAGACCAAGAGGTGGATTTGTTCAAACTAGTAAAGGAAAAGTATCAGTAGGATAGTCCCAACAGATGCCTAATTGTGAACACGACAGTATGAAACATGGTGGGGAATGTTAGAGGTTATCAGGAGCTTGTTTCCATTGTGGCTCTTACAAGCATCAGATTAGAGATTGTCCCAAGACTTTAGGACCATAGTCTGGAGTTAGATTAGGAATAATAACTAAGACAATAATCCAATAAAGTAGAGCTACTAGATCAGTACAAAGTGGCAAAGGTAAAGGTAAGACACATTCGGCACGACCTATTGTCAGGACTGAGGTGTGGAGTAACCAGCTGTAGTCTTAGGCTAGGTTCTATTCCATCACCAAATAGGAGTCACAAAACTCTCCAGATGTTATTGTAGGTGTGTTGAATGTCTTTAATTTTGAAGCATTTCCATTGCCAGATCCAAGATCTACGCATTCATTCATCACACTAAATCTTTCATCTAGACTGCATTATGTGAGAGAGATGTTGAAATGTGGATTAGAGTGAGTACTCTGGTGGGTAGTACTACAGAGATAGGAGATGTGTGTAAAGGGTGTATGATTCGAATTGATAAGGTAGATTTAGAAGCTGATTTGATTGTATTGTAGTTAAAAGAGACAAATCTCATTTTAGGTATAGATTGGCTCACTGTATATAGAATTATGATGAATTGCTACATTAAGGAGGCGATTATTAAATCCTTTAATTAGCTAAGTGTAGTGTTTCGAGGAGTTAGTTAGGTAGTGCCAGCCTAATTAATTTAATCCATGAGTGCTTTGAGACTAATCTGAGGTAGATGTAAGGCTTATCTGGGCCACATAGTTAATACTTGAAATGAACAGACCATTCAGGATATTCCTATTGTAAGGGATTTTCTGGATGTGTTTCCCACTAAATTACTGAGTTTGTTCCCAAAAAGGGAAGTGGATTTACCATTGATCTTGTCCCAAGTAGTGCTATTATATCAATTCCTCCATATAGAATGGAACCTATGGAATTGAAGGAACTTAAGACACAGTTACAGGAGTTGTTGGATAAAGGTTTTATCAGGCCCTGTGTGTCACCTTAGGGAGCTTCGGTTTTGTTTGTAAAGAAGAAAGATGGAACTTTGAGGTTATGTATTGATTACAGACAGTTGAATTTGGTGATAATGAAGAATAAGTATCCTCTATCGAGGATAGATGATTTGCTCTATCAATTGCAGGGAGCTCAAGTGTTCACTAAGTTAGACTTAAGATCAAAGTATTATCAGTTAAAGATAGCAGAGCCTGATATACTGAAGAGTACATTCAAAACTAACTATGGCAATTTGAGTTTTTGGTGATGCCATTTGGATTAAAAAATGCTCCGGAAGCTTTTATGTCTTTGATGAATAAGGTATTCCAACCTTATTTAGATCATTTTGTAATTGTATTTATTGATGATAGGATTGTGTATTCGAAAAGTAGAGAGGAGCATGCTAAACATTTGAGATTGTTTCTACAGATAAGGAGAGAGAAATAGTTATATGCCAAGTTTAATAAGTGTGAATTTTGGCTTGATTAAGTAGTATTCTTGGGTTACATAGTGTCTAGACAAGGCATGCAAGTAGATCCAAAGAAAATATAAGCATTGATGAAGTGGGAAGCTCCGAGAAATGTATTTGAAATCCAGAGTTCCCTTGGATTGGCCGGTTATTACAGAAGATTTGTCAAGGGGTTTTGACTGATCTCAACCCCTTTGATGAAACTTCTGAGAAAGAATGTGCCTTTCAGATGGAATGATGATTGTCATAAAAGTTTTGAGGAGCTAAAGCATCAGTTAACTATAGCACTGGAGTTAACTATTCCATCTGGATTTGGAGGTTATGTAGTGTATATTGATACTTCACACCAAGGATTAGGATGTGTACTAATGCAACATGACATATTGATAACATGCGCATCGAGATAGTTGAGGTCTCACAAGTCTAACTATCCAATACATGATTTAGAGCTAGCTATTGTAGTACTTGCTTTGAATATTTAGAGACACTACCTATATGGTGAAACTTTTCAGGTATTCATTGATCACAAAGTTTGAAATATTTATCGAGTCAGAAGGAGTTAAATACGAGATAAAGAATATAGATTGAATTGTTGAAGGATTATGATTGTGCACTTGAGTATCATCCTGGTAAAGCTAATATGGTAGCTAATGCACTAAGTAGAAAGTCCAAAAGTAGTGTGGCTCAAGTACAAGTATCGTGGTTGCCACCTAGTACAATTGAGAGCATTGAATGTTGAGTTAAATTTGGGGTAGAATGAGGTATTGATAGCTATATTGAAGCTTAAACCGATGTTGCATGAAAGAATAAAAAAGGCTCAGAATAAAGATCCAGAATTAATGAAGCTTATTGATAAATTGAAAGTAAATCTGAGTTCTGAGTTTGAATTGAGGAATGAGACACTGTGGTTAAAGCAGAGGCTATGTGTACCTGATGTAGATAATTTAAGAAAAGAGATTCTGAAGGAAGCATATATAACAACCTAAATTATGCATCCTGGTACTACTAAGATGTATATCATGCTCAAACAACATTTCTAGTAGCCAAGGATAAAGAGACAAGTGGCTAACTATATGGCTAAGTGTTTAACTTACCAATAGATTAAAGTAGAACATCAGGCTGCAGTTGGTAAGTTACAGTCTTTGCCTATTCTGGAATGAAAATGGGAACAAATTGATTGAACCAGATTTATACTATGAATTGGCCCTGCTTTCTTAAGTATTTATGCATTTGCTGACTCCTAATTCATG
>JAOSBO010096642.1:0-26689 GCA_027563915.1 Erythroxylum rotundifolium | reverse complement strand
AGGGTGACCTGGAGGTCTTTGCACCATCGTGCTTATGCACGAGGGTGACTTTGGTGATGTGATTCAAAGGAGAAGGTTGCCATCGTTCACATGCACGATAGCGACATTGAATGTTTTCAAAAGGGGGTTGGAACTGGAAAGTCACGATCGTGACTGAGCACGATCGCGACATATCGCACAGATTTTGCCTTTCACGAATGCGATCAGTCGCGATCACGATAAGGCAATGGAAGCGCGGATGCAACAGAGCGCGACCGCGATGACTCAAAATCTGTGAGGTCGCGAGCGCGACCTAGTTGCACTCGCGAGCCCCTAGTTTCCAAAAATTTTGAATTTAAATTGATGAGGAATTATTTTCCAGTCCATGTTTTAACAACAATTAGACTTATAGAGCACGTGTGGAAAGTCAACCTGCAGAAGTTGCCGAGACTTCCAGACATTAGCTTCAGAAGCAATTAGTGAGTAACCTAGACGGTTCTCTCAATTATTAATTGCTTGGTTCTCTTTGTTTATAACTTTATGGTGAATAATGGTGGGTTGAGATTTGTGTTTGATTGCGGATTCCGGACAGAAGGTCTGATGACTGAATATTGGGAAGTTATGACATAGAAGTGCTACTTGTATGTGAATTTGGGACCTACGTGTTTTAATGTGATTAATTGTGTACGTGCTTTAATGTGATTAAATTGTGACTGTGATTTAATTGTGATATATGCATACGTGCATAATTGCAACATATGCATTCCATTCATGAATGCATGATCAGATAATGACAATTGTGATTGGAGCAGCCACTGAGAGCTAAAATCTCAACGTTTGTATTCGGGCTTCGAGCCCCACAGTGATTTAGAGCCTCAGGCTCAACGACTAATGTGCCCATATTAGGACAGTTCAAGCGCTCGTTCACAATACCGTAATAAATTGGAAAAGTGTCACATGCGCATTTCATATGCATTTGGTTTAAACTCTTTGATTGAGTGAAAGGCTGAATGCCTTATATCTATGTTAAAATGAAAGTGTAAATAGTGGGACCATGTGTTACTTCTGATTTGTGTGAAATTATAAAATACATGTGATATGCTTGATTGATGCATGAATTGAGTGGACCATCAATGATGGTTACCTCACTGAGTTCACAAAATCACCCAAAGTTGCAACATATTTTTCAGGACTGAGAGTAGACACCTAGCTCCAGAGGGACTTTTCTAACCGTGTAGATCGTGTTGGCGAGAGAAGTCATGGCTCACAGGTTGGTCAGCTGGAATTTTTGGGATGGCCTAGATAGATCAAGATGTATTTTTCCTCTTTCATGTAGCATGTAGTACTGATGTACAACAGTAAAAGATGAAACATGTATTATTTCTGGTTTTGATGAGATGAAATGTCAAAGTTAAAAAAAAAAACATTATGATTTTTATACTGATATTTTATTATGATGTCATGTGAGTTGTTTGTAGTGATTGATCGTAGTTGACCCTTATCGTAGGATATGTATCGGAATGACCTGCGGGTGTCCCAGTGTGTACCCTGCGGTAAGGGGGTGCTACATCATAACATAGACACAAAGGAAAACACAGATGAAAGGAATCGTTTGTGATGACATCATAACACAAATGCAGAGGAAAACACAGACAAAAGGAATCATCTGTGATGACATCATAACACAGATGCAAGGAAAGATAGATGATAGGAAAAACAGAGGAAAGGAAAGATAGATGCAAGGAAAGATAGACGATGAGAAAGACAGACAATAGGAAAGGCAAACGAAAGGAAAGATAGACACAAGGAAAGACAGACGATAGGAAAGACAGACGATAGGAAAGGCAAATGAAAGGAAAGACAAACGCAAGGAAAGACAGACGATACAAAAGACAGATGCAAGAAAAGATAGACAAAAAGAAAGACAGATGATAGACGAAAGACAGAGGATAGATAAAAGATAGACGAAGTTGAAAACCCAGAAAATAGTCAAACCCAGGCGATAGTAAACCCAGACGGTAGTCAAACCCAGATGATAGGGAAACCTAGACGATAGTCAAACCCAGATGATAGGCAAACCCAGACGATAGTCAAACCCAGACAATATTCAAACACAGACGATAGACAAACCCAGACGATAGGCAAACCCAGACGATAGATAAACACAGATGATAGGCCAAACACAAACAATACAAAGAAGAACTTAAGAAGTTATGCTAATTGTCCAGAAGCATGTACATACGTAAATTGTGGACTCACCAATGTTATTCTTTGACATATTTAGGCTTGAATGGAGATGAGCCTAAAAGGGTTAGTTTTGAATGCAAGTATTTGTGTAAAATGTCGGTATCTGAATGCGATCGTTGGGCTCCGAAAATGGGGTGCAACATGTTATGGTATCAGAGCTTAGGTTTTTCCTAGGCATAGAATGCATAGTAGGACAAACTTTTATGTTATGTGATTAATTGTTTGCATTGTTAATTTGATTTGATTGCATTAAATGACATGCATACATGTAAGAAATAAGATTGAAATAAAATATAAGCTAATTGTTAGTGTTTTTATTGAAGTAGTAAAATGCCACCTCGACAAAGGACACTTTGAGGAATACTGCAAGGATTAGTTGCACCTGACCCTCCACTAAGAGAGGAGGGCACAGATGAGTCTAGAGCCCCAGGAGATGCTGAGGCTTTTGTAGGGCACACAGTATTGGACCCTCTTGCTCACAGATGCAAGAGTTACCTGTTCCACAGGAACATGTGCCTACCTTGGATCCGAGGATGTTCCAAGCCTTCACTCAGGCATTTGTCCAAGCTATGGGACAGATGCCACAATCTTCTACTTCAGCCCCAATTAAGAAGGGGAAATAGTTTGATAAGTTGAGGAAGTATGGGGCCGTAGACTTCTGTGGAACAACGGATCCAGAAGAAGCCGAGAATTGGTTGAGAAAGACTAATAGGATATTGGATCAGATGGAGTGTGAGGATGGTAAGAAAGTTATGTATACTACTAGCTTGCTTCAGGGAGATGCTCTTCATTGGTGGGAGAGTGTGCCAGGGAGCCAGATGAGACCTCCAGTGTTGGCATGGAAGGACTTCTTAGTTGCTGTTAAGAAGAAGTACCTATTTGAGGTGTATATTCAGTAGAAGCAAAGGGAGTTTCTGAGTCTCACCTAGAGGGAGATCACAATGAGTGAGTATGAGCATTGGTTTACACAATTGTCCCGGTAGGTAGCTGAGATGATTATGACTGAGGCAGCTAAATGTCATCAGTTTGAATCAGGATTGCACCTAGCCATCAGAGAAAAAGTAGTGGTGCAGAACTTCTATGACTTTCAATAGTTGGTTGAAGCGGCACTGAAGGTTGAAAACATAGAGAATATAAAGAGTGCTGTGAACAAGAAGAGAATGGGGAGAGAACAACTTAAGAGAGGAGGCGGTACTCTTATGTCAGAGAGGAGTGCCAGGACTTTCCCTGCACAGTCTGAGGGGAGGAGCACTAGAGCAAGCAGACCTAGACTAATGAAAACTGTCTCACATCAAGCCTCAACGGCTGGAGGCAGTAGGAGGGGAGATGGGGATAAACTACCCATTCCCAAATGTGATCACTGTGGAAGTTTTATAGAGGGAAATGTTACCGATTAACTGTGCGTGCTTCAATTGCGGGAAAAAGGACACATGGCAAGAGAGTGCCCTTAGAATCCAAGACATGAGAAAAGTCAGATGCAAGCTTCAAGGAGAACTGAGACTGTGGGACACAAGACTACAACTGAAGTGGGCAGTTCTGATGCAGCAAAAAGGGTGAATCTTCTAGGGAGGCCCAAGAGGCAAGCACCGGCTAAGGTGTTTGCAATGATATGGGAGGACGCAAAGATCACTCCAGAAGTTGTGACTGGTACGGTTAAATTGTTTGATGCTGATATTGTTGTCTTGATTGATCCGAGGTCCACCCACTCATTTGTTTCTTCATATATAACTATGTACGGTAGAGAATTGAGCCCATTGGATACTCCTTTGATGGTGAGTACTCCAACTGGCCAATGTATTATTATTAGTCAAGTATACATAGACTGTGAGATACATATTGGAGGGGAACAATTAGTAGTGGACTTGATGCCATTGAAAATAGGAGGCCTGGATATAATTTTGGGTATGGACACATTAGAGAAGTACAATGCCCATCTGGATTGTAAACAGAAGACAGTGGAGTTCGAATTGGATAATGGTAGAAAGGTGGTATTTGTGGGAGACAGAAAAGTAAGCCCACCTAGAATTATTTTGACTTTGATAGCAGAGAAGATGATGAGGAAAGTATATGAAGCATATTTGGCCTATGTGTTAGACACGAGGGCAGATAAAAAGAAGTTAGAAGATATACCTGTGGTCAGGGAATTCCCGAATGTCTTTCTCGAGGAATTACAAGGACTACCGCCTCTTAGGGAAATTGAATTTCCCATTGAGCTTCTTCCGGGCATAATGCCAATATCGATTCCACCTTATAGAATGGCTCCGGTAAAATTGAAGGAGCTTAAGGAGCAATTGGAAGATTTATTGGAGAAAGGTTACATTAGACCGAGCTCTTCACCTTGAGGAGCTATGGTCCTCTTTGTGAAGAAGAAAGATGGATCGTTGAGGATGTGTGTGGATTATAGGAAGCTCAACCATGTCACCACAAAGAATAGATATCCGTTTCCATGCATAGATGATTTGTTTGATCAATTGCAAGGGGCAAAAGTCTTCTCCAAGATAGACTTGAGATCAGGTTATCACCAGTTGAGGACAAAAGAGTCTGATGTGTCAAAGACTGCTTTTAGAACACGGTATGGCCACTTTGAGTTCTTGGTCATGCCTTTTGGGTTAACGAATGCACCTGCAGCTTTCATGGACCTGATGAATCGAGTCTTTAAGTCCTTCTTAGACCAATTTATCATTGTCTTTATTGATGATATATTGGTTTATTCTAAGAGTGACAAGGAGCATAAGGAACATTTGAGGGTTGCCTTGGAGACGTTGAGGAAGAACGAGTTGTATGCCAAATTTGATAAATGTGAATTTTTGCTAAAGGAAGTAGTGTTTCTTGGGCACATGATTTCAGAGCATGGAGTACATGTGGATCCAAGGAAGAAAGAAGCAGTTGTGAAATGTGAAGCACCTAAGAATGTAGCTAAAGTGAGAAGTTTCTTGGGTTTAGCTAGATATTACAGAACGTTTGTGGAGGGCTTTTCCATGGTAGCTACTCCACTTTCCAAATTGACAAGGAAGAATCAGAAATTTGTGTGGACAGATGAATGTCAGAAGAGTTTTGAGGAGCTTAAGTATAGATTGACGAGTACACCAATTTTGACTTTACCTTTAAGTAATGATGGATATATAGTATATAGTGATGCCTTAAGGAAGGGATTAGGCTATGTGTTGATGCAAGGAGATAAGGTGATTGCCTATGCTTCTAGGCAATTAAAGCCCTATGAGATGAATTATCCTACGCATGACTTGGAGTTAGCTGCTATAATTTTTGCGTTGAAAATATGGAGACATTATTTGTATGGAGTCACTACTAAAGTATTCACAGACCACAAAAGTCTCAAGTATTTGATGATCCAGAAAGAGTTGAATCTGAGACAGAGAAGATGGTTGGAACTACTGAAAGATTATGAGTTGATGATAGATTACCACCCAGGAAAAGCTAATGTAGTAGTGGATGCACTGAGTAGAAAATCGGCTATGGCACATATGGAGACAGTATATGTTCCTTTGTTGAAGGAATTAGCCAAACTTCAGGTGACATTGAGGTAAGCTGAATTTGGGCGTGTATTGGCTAATTTTAGATTGAGGCCAATATTGAGTGAGAAGATTAAGGAATTGCAGGAACAGGATGAGTATTTAAGTAGGCCTCAAGAAGAGATTAAAAGTGGTAAACCTTCTAGGTAAGGGAAGATAGATTGATGGTGGTAGGGAACAAACTATGTATTCCTGATATGCAAGAGCTGAAGAATGAAATTCTTGATGAGGCACATAATGCTCCTCATGCTATGCACCCAGGAAGAACGAGAATGTATAGAGATTTAAAAGAGCACTTTTGGTGGAAAGGAATGAAAAAGGATGTTGCAGAGTATACTAAAAGATGTTTAGTGTGTCAGCAAGTCAAGGCTGAACACCAGGCACCTTCAGGCAAGCTTCAGTCTTTGTCTATTCCAAAATGAAAGTGGGAGAAGATTACGATGGATTTCGTGATGGGGTTGCCCAGAACCAACAGGAAACATGATGCAATATGGGTGATAGTGGATAGGCTAACTAAGTCAGCACATTTCTTGCCAATTAAGCAGACTGATTATTTGAATGATTTGGCCAAGAAGTATATAGATGAAATAGTCAGGCTACATGGGATTCCAAGCTCTGTAGTTTCAGATAAAGATCCCAAGTTCACCTCCAGATTTTGGGAAAGCTTACAGGAGGCTTTGGGAACTAAGTTGCACTTTAATACAACTTTCCATCCACAGACTGATGGACAATCCGAGAGGACAATACAGACTTTGGAGGTAATATTGAGAGCTGGTGTTATGGATTTTAAGGGCCCATGGGATGATCATTTGCCTTTAATTGAATTTGCTTACAATAATTCGTATCAATCAGGAATTCAAATGGCACCTTATGAAGCTTTGTATGGTAGGAGGTGCAGAACTCCTATTTGTTGGGATGAGGAAGGTGAAAGGAAGCTTTTAGGGCCCGAGTTTGTGCAAGTCATAGTTGACAAGATTAAATTGGTGAAACAGAGGATTAAAGCAGCTCAGGACAGGATGAAGAGCTATGTAGATGCACATAGAAAAGAGTTGGAATTTGAAGTTGGAGACAAGGTGTTTCTTAGAGCTTCTCCATGGAAAGGGGTGTTGAGATTTGGTAAGAAGGGCAAGCTTAGTCCGAGATACATAGGCCCTTATGAGATCATTGAGAGGATCGAGCCTTTAGCCTACAAGTTAGCCTTTGCCATCAGAATTGACTAAGATTCACAATGTTTTCCATGTATCGATGTTGAGAAGGTATCGATCCGACCCTTCACACATAGTGCAACCTTCAGAGGTTTAGTTAAAGGAGGATTTGACATATGAGGAGCAACCAATAGAGAGTTTAGATTTGAAGGAAAAGGTTTTGAGAAACAAGATAGTTAAGGTGGTAAACGTCTTATGGAGGAACCATTCAATGGAGGAGGCAACATGGGAGCCTTTGGAAGCAACAAAGGAGAAGTATCCATGCCTCTTCAATGACTCAGGTAAGAATTTCGAGGACACAATTCTTTTAGGGGATGAGAGTTGTTGGATCCCGATTTTTTTTAATTTCTTATTATTTGCTTAATTATTTATTTATGTTGTTTTGGGTTAATTATTCATTTTTAGAATTGAGTCATTAATTTAGTAGGCATGATTAAAGATTGAAGATTTGATGGAAATATGGGAACTTAGTTAGAATTAATATGGTGTTAAGTGGATTAAAGGAGTTAGAGCCATAATAGACAAAAGAAGGACAAGATTGGAAAGACCAATTAAATGAAGGGTAAAAAAAGAAGAACAAGCTAAATTTTGCCTTAAAATGTGAAAAAGAGAGGAAGTTGTCATAGAAACTAAGAGATGAGAGAAGAAAAATGTGAAAGAAGAAGAAAAGAGAGAAAATCGTGAGAAGAAGAAGAAATCAAGCTTCTTAGGATAAGTACATCTTCTTCTTCTTTCTTTAGTAAAGAAATGGGGTTGTGTTGAGAATGAAGGAGTTCTAGAGAGTGAAAGGGGTTTTGTGTTGGAAGAAGATGGGTTAAGAGAACCCATTTGATCTTAGGGTTTCTAAGCTAGGTTTTGGGTTTTCTAACCCAGATGGACTATAGGTAGGTTAAGTTTGGGCTTGATTTGTATTAATTTCATTTTGTTGTGATTATGGAAATTTGGGGGATTTCCATATAAATTGGAATTGAATTAGAACTTAGTTTGTTATAGGAAACCAAGCAAGCTTAATCCAAGACGAAAAGGAAAGACAACATTGAACTTGGATTGTCAAGCAAATTAGGTGGGTAAAATATTTATGGTTATTGTGTAATTGGGCAAATTCTTGCCTATGTGTGTGTATGTGGTTTTGCTTGAAATTGTTATGTTTGAAATTGAAATAATTGTGAATATTTGAAATTGCATGATGCATTGTGATTATGTTATACCTTGAAAAAGGTTATAACATTTGGAATTGAATGAAAAGAAGAAAAGGCATGAAATATAAGAAAAATGATAAAATGAAAGAAGGACGAGAGTTCAAATTGTGATTAACTAAATTGAGCATAAATTTGATTGTGTTTGGGCGAGAGAGGAACCGTTTCGTAGTCACGTGCACATCGACGTAAAGCCTTCTCCCTGCTGCCCGCTTATGGCCCACCAGATCTGAAAAGTGGACTCGTTTCGTTCACGGAGTAAACATCGGTTTCTCTGTTTTATTTATGGAACCCTCAAGCCAATTGTTTATGAATTTTCATTTTAACATTTTAAGTTTCGATGAAGTTGAGTATTATGCTTTGATGTTAAATTACATCCAATATGTTTTGTGTGATGATGTATTGAGTTATGAATTATGAATGTTGAACTTACATTGTTGGGTCAAGACAAGATGGATATGCTTATATGACTATATACATGTATATGCTTGAATGTGTGGCTCAATGCCAATGGCTATAAGTATTTTAGTCACTGAGCTGTGTAGCTCAACCCACAAATTTCCATCCTCAGGTGCAGAACGAGAAGATTAGCAATTCCTTGCAAGGAATTCAGAACTCCAAGATAGCTAGAAATCTTTTGTACTATAGCTAGTGACCATTTTTGGTTAGCTTTATAAGCATATCAACATTGAGCATCCTTATGTATTTTGTTTTAAGTTTTGATGTGTATGTTGACATGTAACAAACTCTCACTCTGTTTAGAAAGGAGAATGTGAAATTGAGTTCCTTTTCATGTTTGATTTTGTTATTTTAAAGATTGGGATAATGAAATGTATATGTGCATATTCTTTTTGTTGAGATTGCCAATGGTTGTTAGTCTTAGAATAACATGTCAGAGTTGGAAGGATTGCATGTGATAAATCTTTAAGGCAAGATTGAAAGCACTTAGTAGTTGGATTGATATAAGGAGATAATTCATTCTGCAAGCTTCCATAGGTGGAGAGATTGTGTTCTGAGCTCAAAGGAAAACATAGACTAAAACAATCATCTGTGATGATGTCATAACACAGATGCAAAGGAAAACACAGACGAAAGGAATCGTCTGTCATGACGTCAGAACACAAATGCAAAGGAAAACAAAGACGAAAGAAATCATCTATGATGACGTCATAACATAGACGTAAAGGAAAATACAGACGAAAGGAATTGTCTGTGATGACGTCATAACACAGACGCAAGGAAAGACAGACAATAGGAAAGATAGATGAAAGGAAAGACAGACGATAGGAAAGGCAGACAAAAGGAAAGACAGACGCAAGGAAAGACAGACGCAAGGAAAGACAGACGATAGGAAAGACAGATAATAGGAAAGGCAGACGAAAGGAAAAACAGACGCAAGGAAAGACAGACGATAGGAAAGACAGACGAAAGGAAAGACAGACACAAGGAAAGATAGACGAAAGGAAAGACAAACGATTGACGAAAGACAGACAATAGATGAAAGATAGACGAAGTTGAAAACCCAGATGATAGTTAAACCCAGAGATAGGCAACCCCAGATGATAGGCAAACGTAGACGATAGTCAAACCTAGACGATAGTCAAACACAAACGATAGGCAAACCCAGTCAATAGGAAAATCCAAACGGTAGATAAACACAGATTATAGGCCAAACGCAGACAATACAAAGAAGAAGTTAATAAGTTATTTTAATTGTCCCGAAGCATGTATATATGTAAATTGTGGACTCACCAACGCTATTCTTTGACATATTTAGGCTTGAATTGAGATGAGCCTAAAAGGATTAGTTCTGAATGCAAGTGTTTGTGTAAAATGTTGATATCTGAATGCAATCATTGGGCTCCAGAAACGGGGTGCAACAAATCTCATGTTCTTCCATCAAATATTATACTTTTTCCTAGATACTCAAGTTCAAACATCCATGGACTAGTCTTCTCAAAGCCTATTATTATATCTCATTAAAAGGAGTTATTTGATAATGTTTATCTAGAAAACTTCTTGTAATATGAGTGAACATTCAAATATATTTCCTACAATCATTCGTTAAGTACTCCTAATAGGTAGAAAACCATATAAATAGGTATTCCGTTTTATAAATAAGGCATATCTTGTGAAGTCAAAAATTTTGAAATGTTGCCTTATTTTCATGAGTTCCTCCAAATTGATCACCTTCTTTGATTGCTCATTTCTATAAAATATATAAACGAACCAGTTTTGGATTGTAACTAGATCATCTCACATCAATAACTTGACCTCGACCACTTAAAGGTTGTTTTATACATATTTTTTCAAAGTAAATACTTACATGCTAAGTATGGCTCATATAATCTATCCTCTGGGCATATAACAATTATTTCATCATTTTAGGGATTAATTTATTGACTAACATATCACATGTCTCTACCCAAGAATCCAACATCACAACTTCATTTTTTTCCAAATTCTGAAGTAAATAGGCTTCTAGATGCTAGATTTCATGAGTGATCTTTTCAAAGCCATGGGAATATGAGTCTAAATGTTATACTTCCATATGTGAAAAGAAATATAAATATCTTTAGATTCTAGACTTTCGCAAATGGGTACAACATCCTCAAATTGTAACCTTCCCATAGGATATAAACTACTAATATGTTTTTGCCTAAGGAGATCTCGTTACCAACTATACTGTAGCAGCACCATCTGCTAAAACTTGTCCCTTTTAATGCATTTATGCCGTTTAACCTGTGGCTTTTTATACATAAGTATTTTTATGGCAATGTTGATACATAGCTAATGAAATGTTTAGAGTATCCCATTCCTTAATAAAATGATATTGTTAATATTAGTATCAATTATCTTTCCTTCATGTTTCACTAGAGTGGGACCCCTTAATCCAGTTCCAACAAAGGCACTTCTCAGATTGAGAAAGTAGAACCACTTGGTAATAAATATATCCTAATAGATGTCAATTGTGTTTCTAAATAGGTGGAGTTACAAGCTTTACCTAAAAATGACATTAAATTCCTTAAAGGTCTATTTTCTCATTTTGGCAAACCTATGGTGATTATCAGCGACAGGTGTATGCTTGTTTTAATGCATAATTTGAAAAGGTGTTTAAAAGGTATGGAATTAGTCATAGAATTGCCACCCTATATCACCCTTAAACTAGTGCCCAAGTTGAGGTACCAAATAGGGATTTAAAATAAAATTTGGAGAAAACTACAGAGCATCCGAGGAAGGATTAGTCAATTAAATTACACGATGCTCAATAGGCTTACATGATGGCATTTAAGAAACCTATTGGCATTACACCCTATAGCCTGGTCTATGGAAAAGCATGTCATTTTCTGATTAAGTTAGAATATAAAACATATTGTGCTATTAAACTTATGAACTTGATCTTTAAAAAGAAGGTGAAAAAAAGGACTTCTACATGAGTGAACTGGTCGAATGGTGGCTTATGGCTTATCAAAATTCTAAAATCTATAAGGAAAGAGCCAAAAGTTATCATGATCGAATGATTAAACAATCACAAGAATTAAAGAAGGGAGATCAAGTTCTCTTGTATAAATTTAGTTTAAGATTATTTCCTGGTGAACTTAAATTAAGATGGTCTGGATATTTCATTATGGAGAAAGTTTTTCCTTATGGCGTAATTGAGGTGAGTCATTCACACAAAGGTATTAAAGGTTAATGGCCATAGAGTAAAGTTGTACCTTGGTAGTGAGCTAGATTCTATCAATGATAATATCAATTTAACCAAGCCACCTTGAGCATAAAAGATAAGTCAAGCTAAAGATGTTAACTAAGTGCTCCTTAAGAGGCAACCCAAGATTTAAGATTTTCATTGGTTATGTCATTTTCGTATTTTAATCACTCTTGTT
Organism: Erythroxylum rotundifolium; assembly: GCA_027563915.1. Taxonomy (NCBI): domain Eukaryota; kingdom Viridiplantae; phylum Streptophyta; class Magnoliopsida; order Malpighiales; family Erythroxylaceae; genus Erythroxylum; species Erythroxylum rotundifolium. The sequence continues at coordinate 14,648 of JAOSBO010096642.1, read as the reverse complement.
TTGTTATGTTCAATAATGTTATTTTTATTTCTTTTGTTATTTTTATCCTTTTTCTTATATTTTGCAAGGTTGTAGTTTATCATTGGATGGATCTGAAATTAGAAAATCATCTTGTTCAGGAAAGCACAACTTAACCCTTTCACTTTTAGATATGCTTGTTCTGTGAACACTAAGGGCAATTTACAACTTTAAGTGTGGGGATGAGTTTAATAAATCTTTAATTGATTTCTTCAAGCTTATTATAATCGTAATTACAAATCTTATTAATTGATATTCTGAATTGGTTGAATTTATCCATTAATACACTACTTTATTATTAAATATTGATTTGAATTGGAATGTAAAGGATGATGGTTAGAATGAAATTAGTTTTCTAAGTTATATTTTTAGTATTCAATGAGATGATCAGGTTGAATGAAATCACATATTATTTGCACACATATATATACCCTTTTTATGAGCTTTTGAGCCAGAACAAAATTTTAAGCTCTGTTCCTTCTTTTATGTGTGTTTTCATTGTGTAGTAGAATGATTCTAGAGCTTGCTTTTATTGTGCATATTGAGACCATATTTGTTGATTAGAAGCATTAACATGATGAAGGCACTTAAATTCAACAACTTACTTTAGCCTATTTCTTTGAAAATTACCCTACTTTCAAATTTAACTTTATGAATAACCAAGTTGAACCTTATCCTTTTTTTTAATTATTATTAACTCAAATTATTGACCTTTATCCTTTTTTATTGAAGACCATTTTATTGTTTTGAACCCTAAAGGTTATTTACATTATTTGCTTGTTTGAAACTTGAATTTTTGTATGGTCCAATATTTTGTTTAATTGTGGTACATGATTAATGCTTGGAGTGATTGTAAAAAAAAATAAGCCTATATAGATATAAAAAGAAGAAAGGAATAAGTATATAGTACCATTAGTTTTGCAATGAAATGACCTATGAGTATCATGAATAAGTTTCATGTAATGTTTTTTCTACTAAATTTCCTTCAAATCAACCTTTTTATTATCCTAATCATACTGTACCTATACCCCATTACAACCTGTAGAATGACCTTTTAATTTTTTTTTTCTAGTTTATACATAAGTGGAGATGTGATTTTGCAGGAAACATATATGGTAAGAGTTTTACTATGCATTGATTGAGACTTTTGATGCTTTTCACCCTAATCACTTGAGTGCATTGAGTGACATCTTAGTGAGGGTGTAAAGATATATGCTTTTTATTTCAATAATATTGTTGATGTGATTAATATTAATATTTCTTATAAAGTTAACTTGACTCTAATTGCATGTTAATTTGATTCAATAGGCTATGATGACATATAGTATGAATGGTCAGATTGAGATTGATGATGGATTGATGTGGTAGATTTATAATTTTGATTATGATTTGCTTGAGGACAAGCAAAAGTTTAAGTGTGGGGATATTTGATAGGTGGATAATTGATCATATTTATTACCTCAAATTTGACATATTTTTTCTTGATATTTTATACGTTTATTTTATATTTGGTACTTAGTTCTTCCCAAGTGTGTTCATAGAGAATAATTACCTTTATGGACTAAAAAAAGAAGAATTCAAAAGCAAACATGACATAAAACTAATATTGGAAGTAAAGAAGGGATGCATGGCTGTGTAATAGACTTCTCCTAGGTCGTACAATTTCACAAATTTTGGCATTTTTTGGTTATGCACAATCTGGTGCACGGCTGTGCATCAGCCCATACATCATCTAAAACCCTATATTTCAATATAAAAGATGATTTTAGAGACAATGGAGAGGAGGAGAAGAAAGGAGATGTTCTGAAACTCTTAGAGGTACTCCAACTGCGATTTTGAGCCAGAGAAACGAGAAACAAGAAGAACTTATTAAAAGATCCATCAAAATACAAGATTAGACCTCTACTGTAATATCTCGTTTCCTTTAATGATGGTTATAACATAGGGTCCTAGATCACTATAAATGAGAAATAGCAATGGGAAATTAGGAGAATGCATTTCATGCTCATGCATAATAGTAGCATATACACACATATTAATTTGATTTTTTTGTACACATTACAATGATTGTACATGCATTAATTTGACATTTTTCGGGTATAAATGATTGTTTTAATGTGAATATGATGGGAATAGTAATTATTTTGTGTTGAAAATTGATTTGGTGAGTATAATTATTGATCTAGAATTTTGGGTGAAATTTGAGAAATTTATGAGATTTTGGGTGTTTTTGGACTAGAAAAATGCCAAGTGACAAAACCAGTGATAAATGGTAATAGAAATAAGTGTCAAATGTCAATAAAAATAATTGATATATAGAATTAGGATTTAATGACAAGTGTCACAGAAAATTGGGAGACAATTGGACTAGAAATTGGAGACAAATGGACTAGTTGTTAAAAAGGACCCATTAGAAACCATGAGAGGAGGACTTATGGCAAGTGAGAAGTGTCACGCCACTTACCACACACCTCACCCTTGTTACTCTCATCCTTGCAAGGCAACTTTAATCTGTCTTTCATTTGGTTAAATATTTTCTTCCTCTTCGTTACTTCTTCACAACCCTCATCACGTTGATCTTACCCAACTCTTCCACCTTGTTTCTTCAAAACCATATTATCTCTTCATCTTGGTCACTAAAACCTAACCTACTCCATCTCCATGTTGATGATCGTGTGATGCTTTAAAAGCTGAGGTTCATGTGATTGTGAAGAGCTTGGAGTTTTATCAAATAAGTTAAACATTGATCTTCATGGGTGGTTGTAAATGAACCAAATATGATAAATGATCAAGATCATAGAATTACATATATGCTTTAATGAGGATGTAAAAATAAACAGGTTTGTGTTTTAAATTTTTTTAGTATGTTAATGTTATTTATGAATTTTAAGTTGTTATGAAAGTGAAATATGATGATGAGTGGATGAGGAAGTAATTAAGGTTATGTCTTGCTTTTATTTTAGGATGAGTGATAAATTATGATTTGGGCTAAAGGTGATTTTGAGATGATTAATAATGAAGGTGGTAGTAGAATGAGAGTTGAAAGTTGATAAATGAAAAGAAGTGTTTATGTCATATTTTTGTGTTGATGATAAATGTGGAGAATTGATGAATAAATTCATGTGATTGTGTTATGTTTTTAAAAGTATGAAAGTATGATTGTGTTATGTGAGGAAAGAGTTTGAGAATTAAAGGTTCAATGAAGATGAAATTTAGGAATAAGAAAGGTGTTTAACAATGCTCTTGAAATGAGAAGGAGTAAGGATATAGTATAATAGAAAATGAAGATGATATGTTTTGTTTTTATATATGATCGATGAACCTTAAGTTATAAATTGTTTTAATGGTTGATATTGGGATAGAATAGAGGAGAGTGAAGTAGAACTGATTAAATTTCCATGAGATGTCTTGAATATAGTATGGAGAAAGTTAGAAATGCATGATTGATGGGATTAAGTAATTGATGATGAATCAAATGAGTAGAGTTTTATGGATTTTAATGCAACTAATATGGTAGTTGAATTAGCATATAATGAAGTTGCATAAATGGATGTGAATTTCGGAAATTTTGAGTGAAAATGATGTTCATATGTATGTTGAATTCGTAGAAGAAATGAGGAAGAAAATGCATAATCATGGCTCTAACCCCACAACTATAGCCAGTTGTTATGACTTCTGTCATGATCGTGGGAAGGTGCCCTACGATCGTAGGCTAGCATATGAAGTGAAAAGTTATCTTTTAAATGATGTTTGAGAAAATTAATGCTAAGGTACTTTCTTATGATGTATTTAGGCTTGAATGAGGTCTAGAATGAACCTAGTCGATGATGGATTAGGTGATTAAAGTGAGTGAGGAGTATTAGGTATTAATGAACGATTGAAAGATGATGTTAAATGATTATGAGATGTGAATTAAGGAAATATACTTGGGATTGTCATTGAGTATACATTGTACATAACACATATACATATATGTCTGATTGAGTATTGAAGTGATTGTGCAATTTAGTAATGTATAAATATGTATGTAGAGCGACAACATCCAAACATTGCGAGGAAATTAAGACAGTAGCTATCTGGAACATACTGTGAGTAACCTAGATGTTCTCACTAGATTTGATTATGTTTGTTAAATTTTGATTATTGAGTGGATAATGATGTGAATGTGTAAATTTCTATACATTGATAGTTCGAGGCATTTGATGCATGAAAATTTTATTAGAAGTGCTCATTGTATCTGAATCTGATAGAAATAAATGTACTCATCATAATTGTTGAATATAGGACTTAAGTCCAATGATAGGTAAAAGTGAATGTGCATACTGAAACAAAGTGACTGATTGAATATATGAGATGTGATGCATTTCATTACATGATATGCTTCATAAGATAAAGACAGTTGTGATCGGAGTAGTTAGTGAAAAAGAGTTTAAAGCTCATAATATGGTAAGAGCCTCTGGCTCACTATGTATAATGAACCTGGTATCCCTAATGAATACAAGACAATTATTATGAGCCTGATATCCACAATGGATACGAGACAGTTAAAAGGGCACTCGGATATAACAACGTAATAATTAAATGTAAATCATATGTGCATTGCATATACATTTGATATATATTTTTTGAATGATCATTATGAATTGTTATGAATGTTAAATGTGAAATAAGTGAAAAAAAATCGTTGTTTGATGCTAAATGATGAATGGTGAATTGATGTGCATTATGTGATGAATGGTTTGTGAATTTGGAATAGGAACTATTTGTGTTAAGTGTTATGAGTGAGTCATCGAGGATGGTTAACTCACTAAGTTTGCAAAACTCATCAAAATTGCAACGTGGCTTTTCAGGTATGAATGAGGAGACTTAGTTACTAAAACACTCTAAAAGAAGCCTAGTCAACTCGAAAAATGGCTCAAAGGTTGGTTAGCTAAGACTGAAGAGTTAGATAGAGTTTTGTATAGTTCCTCATTCATGTAGCATATTTTGTAAACAGAGTTATAGACTCTGATAAGATTTTGATTTTGTATATATATGGATAATATATATAATGCTACGACGTAAAATATGTTTTATGAAATGAAATGGGAAATTGATTTCTAGATATTATGCTATCGGTTTTTTAATTATGATACCATAAAAATGAATGTGACTGCTTTAGCACGCCACCTTCACAGGGCATGTGGCTGAACGTCTTTTGGATGTACGGCTACGAGCTCGATGGAGTTGGGGCACTATAATTTTTGGTATCAGAGCATAGATTGACATCCATAGGGGCAGATATAAGCATATAGGTCTGTTATATAGTGAGAAACATGGATACTAATTGTTATTGTTGTCTATTATAGTTCATCCATCATAGGTAATCAAGTGGGACAATCAGCTGACCAACAATCAGTAGGAGCCAGTAGAGAGTCTTCTGTATCTCGACCTAAGAGAATGCCTCTGAGAATTCCTGAGAGAATGGAAAGGAGGTATAATAAACTAAGAAAGCAAAGGGATATGGACTTATAAGAAAGTACAAACCCTATAGAGGCTGAAGGATGGCTAGAGAGGAAGGAAAGAGTCTTTGATCAAATGGACTGTGAATTGGACGAGAAGTTCGACTATGCAATTTCCTTACTGCAAGGTCTAGTATACCAATGGTGGAAAACTATTCTAGACAGTACCACCAGGCCTTATAGCTTGAAGTGGGAAGAATTCTTGAAGGTCTTCAAAGAGAACTATATGTCGAAGATCTACCTAGAAAAAAAATGAAAATGTTCTTAAATTTGAAGCAATGGAGATTTACAATAGCTGAATATGAGATAAAGTTTAATGAACTGATGGGGTATGCCACTACCTTGATTCCGACTGAGGAAGACAAGTGTAGGAGGTTCAAAGATGGGCTGAATATGGAAATCTAGACGAGGTTAGCCATTTCTAATTTGGGTAGCTTTACAAAACTACGAGTAGCCTTGATCTGAATTAAGTAGTTGTTAAATGATGGTCAGGTAGAATACAAATAAGAGTCTAGAATGAAGAAACCTAGTGAATCTCAGTTTGGTTCTGGCAGAAGGTTTAGCAAGTGCCAGAATAGATCTTTTTGACCACCGGCTAGATTGAGACAGTCGAGGATCAAACAGAAGGGTAGCTTTATGCAGTCTGGTAGTGGAAGAGGTACAGTATCAAGACATCTACCTAATTGTGAACATTGTGGGGAAGAAGGACAATGGAGAATGTTGGAAATTGACAAGAGCTTAACTTCGTTGTGGCTCTTATGATCATCATATCAGAGACTGTCTTGCAGTTTATGGAGCACAACCTAGAATGAGAGGAAGAATGGTAACTTGGACAACTTTCCAGTAGAGCCAAGCTAATGGATCTAGATAGAGAGGCTGTGGTAGAGGTAGAGTGAGTTAAGGAGTCCTACTATTAGGACTGAGGTGCAAAGCAACTAACTGCAATCTCAGGCTAGAGTATATGCGTTGACTAGACAAGAGGCTCAGAACTCCCCAGATGTCATTGCAGACATGCTGCATATCTTTACTTTTAAAGCTTTTGCATTACTAGATCCACGATCTACTCATTCTTTTACTACATCGCATCTAGCGTCTAGACTATATTGTGATAGAGCATTATTGAACTATGGCTTATAGGTGAGTACACCGATAGGTAGTGTGTAAGAGGTGTATGATTCGAATTGACCAGACAGAATTGGAAGTTGAATTGATTGTATTGCAGTTAAAGGAGATAAATATTATTCTAGGGGATTGGCTCACTGTTTATAAGGCTATTATAAACTACTATACTAAAGAGGTGATACTAGAATCTCCTAATCAATCAAGGGTAGTATTCTAAGGTGTTAGTTAAGTAGTGCTAGCTAAACTGATTTCATTCATGTGTGCACTGAGATTGATTAAAGGTAAATGTGAGGCTTATCTGGCCCACGTAGTGGTTAATCAAACTGAGTAGAATGTGCAGGACATTCCTGTTGTTAGTGAATTCCTGGATGCATTTACTACTGAGTTACTAGTTTACCTCCAAATAGGTAAACGGAGTTTATGATCGACTTAGTTCCAGGTGTTGCTCCTATATCTATTCCTCCATATAGGATTATAGTTATGGAACTGAAGGAACTGAAAGCTCAGTTGCAGTAGATGTTGAAAAGGGTTTTATCAGAGCCAATGTATCACCATGGAGACTGTAATCTTGTTTGTCAAAAAGAAAGATGAGACTTTGACTGTGTATCAATTATAGGCAACTGAATCTGATAACAGTGAAGAAAAAGTACCCATTTCAAAGAATTGATAATTTGCTTGACCAACTACAAAGAGCTCAGGTGTTTACTAAGTTGGACTTGAGATCTGGGTACTATCAATTGAAGATAGCAGAGACTGATGTACTGAAAAGTGCATTCATGAGCAAGCATGGGCATTTCAAGTTTTTAGTAATGCCATTTGGGTTGACTAATACCCCAGCTGCATTTATGGCTTTGATGAATAAGGTATTTTAACCCTACTTGGATCATTTTGTGATAGTGCTTATTGAAGAAATTTTGGTGTATTTGAAGAGCAGAGAGGAGCATGCTGAACATTTGAGGTTAATTCTACAGATCATGAGAGAGAAACAATTATATGCCAAATTCAGTAAGTGTGAATTCTGGCTTGATCAAGTAGTGTTTGGGGTATATAGTGACTAGATAAGGCATAAAAGTTGATCCAAAAAACATAGAAGCAATAATGAAAGAGGAAGTTCTAAAGAATATATCATAGATCCAAAGTTTTCTTAGGTTAGCTAGATATTATCGCAGATTTGTGGAAGGGTTTTTACTAATCTCAACCCCTTTGACCAAACTTCTAAGGAAGAAATTGTCTTTCAGATGCAATGATGAATGTTAGAGGAGTTTTGAGGAGTTAAAGCATCGGTTAACTACAACATCGGCATTGACTATTCCAACGGGATCTGGAGGTTATGTAGTATATAGTGATGCTCTGCATCAAAGATTGGGATGTGTACTGATGCAGTATGACAAAGTGATAACATATGCATCAAGACAATTAAGGTCTCATAAGATTAATTATTTGGCACATGATTTAGAGCTTACTGCAGTGGTTTTTGCTCTAAAGATATGGAGACATTATCTGTATAGAGAGACTTTCTAGATATATAATGATCATAAAAATTTGAGGTATCTGTTAAGTCAGAAGTAGTTAAATATGAGACAGAGAAGATGGATTAAATTGTTAAAATACTATGACTGCACGATTGAGTATCATCTGGGAAAAGCTGATGTGGTAGTTGATACATTGAGCAGAAAATCAGATAGTATGGCTTAAGTACAGATATCGAGGTTACCAAGCCTAGTTCAACTGAGAGCATTGAATATTGAGTTAAATCTAGAGCAGAATGAGGCGTTGATAACTACTTTGAAGTTAAGGCTAATATTGCATGACATAATTAGAAAAGTTCAGAGTAAAGATCCTGAAATGGTAAAGCTTACTGAGAAGTTAAAGGTGAACCCAAATTCTGAATTTGAATTAAAAAATGAGATACTATGGTTAAAACAGAGACTATCCGTACCGGATGTGGATAATTTGTGGAAGGAGATTTTGGAGGAAGCTCATGTAGCAGTCTATCCTATGCATCCTCGTACCACCAAAATGTATAAAATGTTGAAGCAGCATTTTTGATGGCCGAAAATGAAGATGCAAGTAGCTGATTATGTAGCTAAATGTCTAACTTGCCAGTAGACTAAGGATGAACATTAGGCTCTGGTTGGGAAGCTATAATTGTTACTTATCCTAAAGTGGAAATGAGAGCGAATTATAGTAGATTTCATTATGGGATTGCCAAAGACTCTGAGGTAACATGATGTTATATGGGTTGTTATGGACTGATTGACAAAGTCGGCCCATTTCTTACCAGTGAGAGAGAATAACTCACTAAACTAGTTAGCCTAGAGGTTTGTAAATGAAGTAGTGAGGTTACATAGAGTTCCAATGTCCATTGTATCAGACAAGGGTCCTAGATTTAACTCGAGATTTTGGAAGAGTTTACAGTCAGCTATAGGTACAAAGTTGAACTTCAGTACTACGTTTTATCCTCAGACAGATAGACAAAGTGATAGGACAATTAAGACTATTGAGGGTATGCTCAAAGCATGTGTATTAGAGTTTGAACGAGCATGGGATCAGTATACAGCTTTGATTGAGTTTACATATAACAACCATCATCATAGTAGTATCAGAATGGCTCTATACGAGACGTTATATAATAGAAAATGTCGTTTCCCTCTATATTGAGATGAAGAGGGACTGAGAATGGTAGAAGGCCCATAATTGATACAAGATACTGTGGATAAAGTGAAACTGATCATGAATATAATTAAAGCAGTTCAAGATAGACAGAAGAGTTATATGGATCAACAACGAAGAGATATGGAATACAAAGTAGGAGAAAAAGTTTTTCTAAGATTATTGCCTTGGCGAAGAGTGCTGAGGTTCAGTAAAAAGGGTTAGCTCAGCCCTTGATACATTGGTCCTTATGAGATCATTGAGAGAATTGGACCACTAGCATATAAGTTAGCAGTACCTATTGAAATGTCTCAGATTCACAACGTGTTCCGTGTGAATATGCTCAGAAGATATCAGTTTGATTCGATGCATGTGTTACCAACTTATGAGGTTGAAATTGAAATGAATTTGAGTTATAGTGAGGAACCAGTGAAATTAAAAGGAATTTGAGTTATATTGAGGAACCAGTAAAGATAGTGGGTTATCAGACAAAACAATTAAGAAATTGAGTAATCCCATTGGTGAAAGTCCTTTGGAAGAATCACTTGAGTGAGGAAGCTATAAAGGAAATAGAGGAATATATGAGGAGACAATATCCCCACCTATTTGATTAATCATGTAAGAATTTTGAGGACAAAATTTCAGGGGGGAGGAGGGTGGGATTGTAATGCCTAGTTTCCTAGTTTCCATTAATGAGGGTTAAAACATAGGGTCCTAGATCACTGTAAACGAGAAATAACAATGAGAAATTAGGAGAATGCATTTCATGCTCATGCATAACAGTAGCATACACACACATTTGAATTTTACATTTTTATACAAATTACAATGATTATACAGGCATTGATTTGACATTTTCTAGGTATAAATGATTGTTTTAATGTGAATATGATGTAAATAGTGATTATTTTGTCTTGAAAATTGATTTGGTGAGTATAATTATTGATCTAGAATTTTTGGTGAAATTTGAGAAATTTAAGAGAATTTGGGTATTTTTGGACTAGGAAAATTGCCAAAGGTAAGACCATTGGTAAATGGTAATAGAAATAAGTGTCAAATGGCAATAGAAATAATTGATATATGGCATTAGGATTTAATGACTAGTGTGATAGAAAATTGGGAGACAATTGAATTTGAAATTTGAGACAAATGGACTAGTTGTTAAAAAGGACCCATTGGAAACCATGGAGGAGGACTTGTGGTAAGTGACAAGTGACAAGTGTCACGCCACTTGCCACACACCTCACCCTCGTTACTCTTATCCTAGCAAGGCAACTTTAATTTGTCTTTCATTTGGTTAAATATTTTCTTCTTTTTCGTTACTTCTTCTCTTCATCTTGTCATTAAAAACCTAAACTACTCCATCTCCATGTTAATGATTGTGTGATGTTTTGAACGCTAGGGCTCACATGATTTTAAAGAGCTTGGAGTTTTATCAAGTAAGTTATTCATTGATCTTCATGGGTAATTGTAAATGAACCAAATATAACAAATGATTTGAGATAGAATGATCATGATCATGGAGTTACATATATGCTTTAATGTGGGTGTAAAAATGAAGAGGTTTGTGTTCTAAATTTTTTTAGTGTGTTAATGTTATTCATGAATTTTAAGTTTTTAAGAAAGTGAAATATGATGATGTGTGGATGAGGAAGTAAGTAGGGTTATGTCTTGCTTTTGTATTAAGATGAGTGATAAATAATGATTTATGCTAGAGGTGATTTTGAGATGATTAATAATGAAGGTGGTAGTAGAATGAGAGTTGAAAGTTATTAAATGAAAAGAAGTGTTTATGTCTTATTTTTGTGTTGATAATAAAAGTAGAGAATTGATGAATAAATGGATGTGATTGTGTTATGTTTTTGAGAGTATGAAAACCATGGATTGTAGGTTATTATGTGAGGAAATAGATTGACAATTAAAGGTTTAATGAAGGTGAAATTTAGGTATAAAAAAAGGTGTTTAACAATGTTCTTGAAATGAGAAGGAGTAAGGATATAGTATAATAGAGAATGAAGATGATATGTTTTGTTTTTATATATGATTGATGAACCTTAAGTTATAAATTGTTTTAATGGTTAATACTGATATAAAATTGAGGAGAATGAAGTAGAAATGATTAACTTTTCATGAGATGTCTTGAATATAGTATGGAGAAACTTAGAAATGAATTTATGACAGGATTAAGTAATTGATGATGAATCAAATGAGTAGAGTTTTGTGGATTTTAATGCAACTAATATGGTAGTTGAATTAGCATGTAATGAAGTTGCATAAATGGATGTGAATTCTGGAAATTTGTAGTGAAATTGATGTTCATATGTATGTTGACTTCGTGGAAGAAATGAGGAAGAAAATGCACAATCATGGCCCTCACCCCACAATTATGGCTAGTTGCTATGGATTCTGTCATGATTGTAAGAAGGCGCCCTACGATCATGGGCTAGCATATGGAGTGAAAAGTTATCTTTTAAATGATGTTTAAGACAATTAATGCTAAAGTACTTGCTTATGATGTATTTAGGCTTAAATGAGGTCTAGAGTGAACCTAGTCGATGATGGATTGGGTGATTAAAGTGAGTAAGGAGTATTAGGTATTAATGAACAATTGAAAGATGATGTTAAATGATTATGGAATGTCAATTAAGGAAATATACATGGGATTGTCATTGAGCATGCATTGTACATAACACATATACATATGCATATGTTTGAGTACTGAAGTGATTTTGCAAATTATTAATGTGTAAATGTGTATGTGTTGTATGATATAGAAGCAAAAATAGAGCGACAACATCCAATCATTACCAGGACATCAAGGTAATAGCTATCTGGAACATATTGTTAGTAACCTAGATGTTCTCACTAGATTTGATTATGTTTGTTAAATTTTGATTATTGAGTGGATAATGATGTGAATGTGTAGATTTTCAGACATTGATAATGAGCCTGGCATCCCTAAAAGATACGGGATAGTTACTAATGAACCTAGTATCCACAATGGATACGGGATAGTTAAGAAGGCACTCAGTCACAACAACATAGTAATTGAATATGAGTCACATGTACATTGCATATACACTTGATATGTATGTTTTAAATGATCGATATGAATTACTTGAATTGTTTTGAATGTGAAATGTGAAATATGACATAAGTGAACAAAAATTGATGTCTGATGTTAAATGATGAATGATGAAGTGATGTGCATTATATGATGAATTGTCTATGAATTTGGAATAAGAACTGTTTGTGTTATGTGTTATGTGTTATGAGTGAGTCATCAAGGACGGTTAACTCATTGAGTTCGCAAAATTCATCAAAATTGCAGCGTCACTTTTTAGGTATAAGAGAGGAGACTTAGTTACTAAGACGCTCTAAAAGAACCTAGTACTGCTTTTGCACTCGAGAAATGGCTCAAAAGTCGGTCAACTGAGACTAAAGAGTTAGGTAGAGTTTTGTATAGCTCCTCATTCATGTAGCATATTTTGTAAATAGAGCTATAGACTCTGATAAGCTTTCGAGTTTCTATATATATTGATGATGTATGTAATGGTACAATGTATATTGTGTTTTATGAAATGAAATGAGGAATTGAGTTCTAGCTATCGTGCTGTTCGTGTTTAAATTATGATGCCACAAAAATGAATACGACTTCTCGAGCGCACTGCCTTCACAAGGCATGTTTCCAAACTTCCTTTGGATGTAAGGCTACATGCTTGGTGGAGGTAGGGTGTTACATCTACATAGCAAGAATACTCAATAGAAGACAATTAGGGAGATTTAAAATTATGATTCCATTGTTTTCAATTTGTTTTTCTTTTTACGTACGTTTGATTTCATGTTTAGTAATGCATAATTAAACATCTTATTAGTATTTAGGTTAGATAAACCCTATGTTTATATTTGAACATGCGTTGGCTCTTTCATTAACGCAATTGGTTGATTGATTTGTTGTAATCCAATTACCAATTTTATTTATGTTCAAGTAGTCTGGAATATTAGATCATAATCTGATTCCATACGTAGAGACTAAGAAATCCTATTGATGAAAACATCTTGTTGGTATTTAGGTTAGATGAACCCTATGTTTATACTTTAACATTTGTTGACTCTTTTATTAATGCAATTGGTTGATTGATTTGTTGTGATCTAATTACTAGTTTTATTTTTGTTCTAGTAGTCCAGAATATTAGATCATAATCTGATTTCACATATAGAGATTGAGAAATCCTATTGATGAACATATCTATAGCAATTAGAAGGAGTTAACTAAAATCTTAGAGATAGGACGACATAAATCTTCTGAATTTGGGTCAAACGTAATAGAGGGACTCATAAATCGGTAACATAATCCTATAAACTTTAACCTGAGTAATTCAGTTGGAAATCTTAAGATTAGTTGTTAGTAGACTCAAGTCAGCTATTATCATAACATAGGAGCCTCCATGGTCTAATAAATTAACAAATCAATTGCATAATAAAAGATCAATCTGTTAAGATTTTAGGAGGATTCGAACCTAGATACCAATTGTCTAGCATCGATAATTCACTAAGTGCTTTCGTAATTCTCTATTTTAATTGTGCAGTTCATTTATTTTATTTGCTCAATTTTATTTTCTTCAATTCAAAAACCACAATCCATTCGTAGACTAGATAATAGAACAAAGGAAACTACTAGTACTTGTTGCCCTTGTGGGATCGATTAGTATTTGCTGGTACTAGCTACAGTTATGCTGTGCATTTGCAGTTATTACAATATGACCAATTCCGTAAAAGTCATTCAAATATGTGTATGTGTGTGTTATACTATCATATCCTTCTATTCAGTAGACTTTTGCTTCAATTCAATTAGATGCCAATGTAAATGAACCATAACTATGTAACCTTATTCCTAAATAATTAACTCTGAAATGGCATAATCAAATTCTAAGAAATTTTGTTTTTTATTTTTCTAAAATTCTAAGAAAGTTGATAGAAGCAACAATTGCATAATTGAAATTGTTCCTGTTTTTATTTGATTTTGATCGAGTATGAAAATAAATCACAAATATGATCTAAGCAATAAATGCCCAAGTTTCTTCTGGGTCACAATTCTATTATGATCCACATGCTTAATTAGCACAGACTACTTCCAAAAGAATTGTTGGGCCCTAAATTTTTTTTAATCATTTTAGTAAGCATGAATTGAATGAATTTTGTGATCTTGTTGGGTAAATCATTTTTAATTGGAGTTTAATTGCTATGTCAAGTTTAGGAGGATTTATTTTATGGATTTATGGAAATTTGAAGTATTAAATGGAAGAATTAAGATTAAGTTAGAATATAGTATGGTGTAAGTTAAATTGAAGAATT